>PVIW01016918.1:0-15355 GCA_004026585.1 Noctilio leporinus | reverse complement strand
TTCATCTTCATTGGGATCCTCTGTGCTTCCTGAACTTGAGTGATGTTTTCACTCATGAAGTTAGGGAAGTTTTCTGTTATTACTTTTTCAAACAGGTTTTCCATCCCTTGCTTCTCTTCTCCTTCTGGTATCCCTATGAAATGGATATTATTGCATTTCATGTTATCCTGCAGCTCTCTTCAAACCTCTTCCTTCTTTTTCAGTCTTTTTTCATTTTGTTGCACTGTCTTGGAATATTTTTCTACATTGTCCTCCAGCTTGCTGATCTGATCTTCTGTTTTCTCTAGCCTGCTGTTGATTCTCTCTACTGTAATCTTCAATTTGAAAATTGTATTCTTCATTTCCTCCTGGTTCTTATTGATAATTTCTATGCCCCTTTTAATTCTGGTGTAGTTCTCTGTGAGTTCCTTGCACATTGCCTGAAGTTCTTCTTAGTTCCCCTGGTGCTGTCTGTAGTATACTTTGAACTAGATGAGCTCACTGAGCTTCTCTATCATCATTAAAAATTCCATATATGATAGTTTTCTTGCCTCTATTTCATCTAGGGATCTTTCTGGGGGTTCCTCCTTTTCTTTCAATGATGGACTGTTTCTTTTTCTCCTTATTATTTGTTTGTGTGTGTGTGCATGTGTCTCTTCTTGTTTGCTTTTGCTTTTTAGATTGGGCTTTGTTGAATTCCTGTCTTTGTGATGTGACCTCTGTCATGTAGAGGTGAACCTTCTTTACTTCCTGGATTCACCTCTGGTGATGACAGATCATTCCATAGTCTGAGCCCAGTCACCCTGTTGGAGCCAACCAGAGATCCACTGTCTTTGTCTGCGCCCTTCAGTTTTTAATCCAATTGATCTGTGATCAGCTATCAGATGTAGGTACTGCTGGGGAAGACTTATTAGCTCTGTTGTAAGCCAATCAATCTGTGATCAGCAGTCACCTTAGGCAGTACTGGGTGAAACCTATTAATCTAGTTGTAATCCAATCAATCTGTGATCAGCTGCCAGACTCAGGCACTGCTAGGCAGGACAGATTGATTCAATTGTAATCCTATCAATCTTTGATCAGTGGTCACCTTAGGTACTGCTGAGCAGGGCCACTTAATTCAGTTGAAATCTAATGAATCTGCAATCAGCCACCAGCCTCATGCTCTGGTAGGGGAGACAGATGGATTCAATTGTAATCCAGTGAATCTGTGATCAGCCTCCAGGCTCAGATGCCACTGGGCAGGACAGATTTATTCAGTTATAAGTCAATGAATCTGTGATCAGCCACCAGGTTCAGACACTACTGGGTGGGGCTGACTGATTCCAAAGGGTGGGGCTATGAGATCCCTTCATGCAGAAGGCAGTTGGTGAAGCTGGTTGGTGTAGCATAGTCTGGCTCTGGTGTGGAGAATGAATTGGCACTGGCACCTTGTTGGCTGCTCCTTCATTTCTATCCTCCAAGGCACCACTCCAAACTCACCTTAAGCATATCTAGTCCACTCTGCCCTCTCTCTGCTGGAGACCAGAGTGAGTGCTAATGTATTTTTGTTTGTGGTCACTTTAGTAATTCTCTGTCTCTAGCACTCTCAGGCTAGCAAACCCTGAACATTTTTTGCTTTTCATAGCTGGATGCTGTTTGGCTCTCAGTTGTATTGCTGTAGGCTAGGAAACCCAGCTGCAGGGTTTAGAATCCACCCTTCTCAGGTGGAGCCCCTGGCTCCATCCCTTTGGCTGCTGCTACCAGTCAGAGCCCAGCCAACCCTCTCACATCTCTGCAATTCCTACCAGTCACATTGTGATGAAGCATCCTCTTCAGTTCTGTCTGTGGTTTTAAGGCTTCTTTTCAGCTGGTGTTCTGTCAGTTATTCCAGATAATTTCCCCCCCCACCCCCCACCCCCCCAATAAGTTGTAATTCCAGATTGGTCCTGGGAGGAGATTAGGGTAGTTCCACTTGCTCCTCTGCCATTTTGGTCCTTTTGTATCTATCATCTTTATCACCAACATTTTAAACTCCGAGTCTATTAGGTTGGCTATCTCCTGTTCATTTAATTCTCCCACTGGAATCTTGATCTGTTCCCTCTTTTGGGCCATGCTTTTCTGTCTCCTCATCTATATGGGCTCCTGTGTTAGGTAGAGCTGTTGCAACTCTTAGGATGTAAGGGGTGGAGTGTTAGGTATTCATCAGTGTTGGGTGACACATTTCACCTCATTGTGGTGTTATATGTTGGGGAGGGCTCTGACAGGGAACAATGCTGATTGCTCAGCACTTGCTCCTTTTCCAGGCACCACTTCTCATGTGGGACTGGCACCTATCTAGATGTTATCCTCGTTGTGGTTCCCAGAGTGTTTAAATCTGTGGACATTTTAGGATCATGGGGCCCTCTAAACAATGGTTATTGCTGAGAAACTGGAAGTTTCTTCCTTTATCCCAATCTGCACTGGTGTTCTTAATCAGAAGCAATGTGCCTTTATTCATGCCCTGCCACCCATCTGCACTGGAACTGTAAGCAGTGAGGTCTGGTCTGGTGCTGGGAGCACTCACAAGGTGTCCCTACTTATTTAAAAATGTGACTGTGCTTTCCACTGGCTGGCCACAGCTGCTGTCCCATTGCCAGTGTTTTACCACCAAACTGTACACCTCCTTCTACCTGTCTCGGTGAGTATTTCTTATTTATATCTTTGTTTGTTGGACTTATATGAAGCTCAATTTTCTTAAACTTCTGGTTGTCTTCCATTTTAAGGTAGATGTATTCCTCCTTAGTTATAGAGGCAGATGCAGGATGCCTACCTATGCCTCATTTTAATTTTTATAATTAAAATTTATAATTATATAAATTTATAATTTCTTTAGCCATTCAGAAGGTTTTAAGTTTGATGTAGTCACATTTGTTAATTTTTTCTTTATTTCCCTTACTCTATAAATAGAAAATATATTAAAAAAATAAAAAGATGGAGGTATAACACTGTCTTAACAGGTATAATTAGTAACATGATAATATGTGTAAAAGATGCAAGGCACAGTACTGATTACATAGATGATGGAATGATTGCTTTTTAAATTTTCCTTTCAGTCTCTTCTCTTGAAAATTAAAATACCTATCAATGCATTTTTTACAGTTGTGCCTCTAATGTTTAAATATTTATTCTTATCATATAACAAGAAAAACCATAAAAGGAATAAAACAGAACTGCATACATTTATTCACACTAGGCATACAGAGATGCCTGAGACATTCACTGCTCTTTAGAAGTCTGTTTGCAAGTGAGAAACTTATATATGACTATCTCAAGTGTGATAACTGCAAATATTTATAACATAAAAACAATAAAGCAGAGGTGCACAGTGAAGCATGGTAATATCAGAACCACAAAGTCAGTCCTCACATTTCATGGTAAGTCTTTTGAATTTATTCCATTATCATTCTATTATCAACATGAAGCCAATGAAGGTTTTATTTTATTTATTTATTTAATTTATTGTTGTTGTATTACATCCATCCCCTTTTTACTCCCCTCTGTCCCCTTTCCCACCCACCCACTCCCCCACAAAGTCAATCCCCCTTGTTGTTCATGTCCATGGTTCTTTCATACTAGTTCCTTGGCTAAATTGCTCCCCTTCTTTGCCTTCTCCTCCCCCCTCCTCCTTGCCCACTGAAGGTCTATTCATTGTATTCATGTATCTGGTTCTGTTTTGCTTATTTGTTTGTTTTGTTCATTATTGTCCTGTAATGGGTGAGATCATATGGCATTTCTCTTTCACTGACTGGCTTATTTCACTAATCATAATACTTTCCATTTCCATCCATGTTGTTGCGAAGAGTAGGAGTTCCTTCTTTCTTTCTGCTGTGTAGTATTCCATTGTGTAAATGTACCAAAATGCTTTTGATCCAATCATCCACTGATGGGCACTTAGGTTCTTTCCAGCACTTGGCTATTGTAAATAGTGCTGCTATGAACATAGGGGTATATGGGTTCTTATGAATTGGTGTTTCAGGGTTCTTTGGGTATAGTGCTAGTAGTGGAATTGCTGGATCAAAAAGCAGTTTCACTTTTAGTTTTTTTAAGGAAACCCCATACTGTTTTCCACAGTGGCTGCACCAGCCTCCATTCCCACCAACAGTGCACCAGTGTTCCCTTTGCCCCACATCCTCACCAACACTTGTTGTTTGTTGATTTGTTGATGATTGTCATTCTGACCGGTATGAGGTGGTATCTTATTGTGGTTTTAATTTGCATTTCTCTGATGGCTAGTGATGACATACTTCACAGAGATAGAAAAAGGCAAAAGAAATCAAAGAACAAATAAAGAAATGGGACTATATCAAATTGAGAAGTTTCTATTCAACTAAAGAAAACACCAGCAAAATTCAAAGGGAACCAACTGTATGGGGAAACATATTTGCCAATGATACCTCAGACAAGGTTTTGATATCCAAAATATATAAAGAACTATGTGACTCAACACCAGGGAGACAGGCAGCCCAATTACAAAATAGGCAAAGGACCTGAACAGACAACTCTCTGAAGAAGACATATAAAGGGCCCAAAGGCATATTAAAGAATGCTCAATGAAGGTTTTAAAGCATAGAAATGAGGATATCAATTTCTTTTTTAGAAACATCAATCAATAATTTGGAATTTAGTTTTTGAGAGTTTATATTTTAAGTTGTGGGGTAAAGTCATTGATGACTTGGGATATCAAACAAAGACTGATACTTTGTGGTACTCTTATTTGAAAAAGAATTCAAGGAAAAGCCTAGGAAAGGTGAGATAACTACTAAATTGGGCACATAAAAAATAAGGTATTGAAGCTGTCTTCCCGTACCCAGAAAACAATGGTAAACAGGGCACTGATACATGTTCACAGCTCTGTGTCACTTCTGTTGTGAAGTCTTTCTTGATTTTCTCTTAGGAAAAAGGTTGGACATCTCAATTTAGAAGTTGTTCAAACAGAGAAGAAAAGAAAAGCAAAGATGAGCGAGCAAACAAAAGGAAACCTGAAATGGGGGCAGAGACATGCTAAGATAAATGGTATACTCTTGGTTAGAAATAAAAATACACATGACATCAGAAGGGAATATTTTTCCTGTTTGAAATGTGCTTTAGACACTTTAAAAATTATTATTATTGCATTTTTTTCTATTACCATTTATCTCTCTATACCCCGCAACACTGTTGCCCATGTCAGTGAGTCTTTTTCTCTTTTAGCCTGTTCCCTCTATCTCCTAACTCCCCAAAGTTGCCAGCCTGCTCTCTCTCTATGAGTCTGTCAATATTTTGCTTGGTAGTTCTATTTGTTCATTAGATTCCACATATGAGTGAAATTATTTGGTATTTGTCTTTCTTTGACAGGCTTATTGCACTTAGCATAATGTTCTCCTGGTCCACCCATGCTGTCGCAATGGGTAAAATGACTGAGAAGTAGTCCATTGTGTAAATTTCCCATAGCTGTTTTATCCATTCAGATATTGATGTATACTTGGGCTGCTTCCAAACCTTGGCTATTATAAATAACACTGTAACTAGCATAGGGGTGCTTATGTTCTTTCAAATTAGTGTTTCTGTTTTCTCTGGGTAAATTTTCAGAAGTAGAATCGCTGGGTCATAAGGCAGATCCATGATTAATTTTTTAAGTTATCTCCATACTGCTTTTCACAGTGACTGCACCAATATGCATTCCCACTAACAGTGCAAATAGGTTCCCCTTTCTCCACATCCTTGACAGCACTTGTTTGTTGATTTATTGATAATAGCTAT
Source organism: Noctilio leporinus (assembly GCA_004026585.1). Classification (NCBI taxonomy): domain Eukaryota; kingdom Metazoa; phylum Chordata; class Mammalia; order Chiroptera; family Noctilionidae; genus Noctilio; species Noctilio leporinus. The sequence continues at coordinate 9,619 of PVIW01016918.1, read as the reverse complement.
TCTGTGGTTTTAATTTGCATTTCTCTGATGATGAATGACTCTGAGCATCTTTTAATATGTCTATTGGCCATCAGTATGTCCTCTTTGGAGAAGTATCTGTTAAACTATTTGCTCATTTTTTAAGTGGATTGTTTGTTGTTGTTAGGTTTGTGTGTGTGTATGTGTTTGTGTATGTTGAGTTTTTTAAGTTCTATATAAATTTTGGGTATTGATCCCTTATCGGATGTATCAGCAAATATGTTCTCCCATTCACTAGGTACTTTTTGTTTTGTTGATGGTTTCCTTTTCTATGCAAAAGCTTTTTATTTGATATAATCCCATTTAAGATGTCCATACTATCCAAAGCAATCTACAGATTCAATGAAATTTCTATCAAGATACCAAAAACATTATATCATAGAACTAAACCAAATATTTTAAAAATTGACATGGAACCAGAAAGGCCTTCAATAGCAATAGATCTCTCTTCAAGTGATCTTGAGAGAGAAGAACAAAGTTGGAGGAATCATGCTACCTAATGTCAAACTATACTATAAGTTCATAATAATCAAAATAGCACCATTTTTATGGTACTAGCATAAAAATGGAACCTTAGGTCAATGGGGAAAAAATAGAGATCCAAGAAAGAAATCCACATCTTTAGAGTCAATTAATATTTGACAGAAGAAGCATACATATACAATTGGCTAAAGATAGTTTATTCAATAAATGATGTTGGGAAAATTGGACAGATTTTCATGTAGAAAAATGAAACTAGACTACCTTCTTCATCATACCCAAGAATAAGTTCAAAGCGGATTAAAGACTTATTTTAGACCTAAAACCATAAATTTCCAGGAGAAAGGAAGTAAAATTGTGGTCATTGCTCATAGCAATATTTTATCTGATATATCTCCTTAGGCAAGGGAAACAAAAGAAAATAAACAAATAGACCCTTTCAAACTCAGAAATATTATGCTCTTAATTGGCTCCTAGCTGTTCTAAATAATTGAATACCACCTACTGTCCTTAAAATTTGACTTACCCTCTAGCAACTTTTCTTTTTAAATCTCTTCTTAACCAATATTCCCTGATTAAAGAACTTACATATTTTTAACTGATTAAAAGTTTTTTTTTTTTTTTTTGCCAGAGCAAGATACTCTTAGAATAACTTTTTAAAAAAGATTTCATTCATTATCTTTAGAGAGAAGGGCAGGGAGAGAGGAAGAAAAGAAAAGAAACATCAATATATAGTTAGTTGCCTTTCACCTGCTTCCAACTGGGGACCTGGCTGGAGACCTGGCTGGATACCTGGCTTGCAACCTGGGCATGTGCCCTGATCAGGAATCAAACCAGACACCCTTGGGTTCACAGGCCGGTGCCAAACCACTGATCCACACTGAACAGGGCTTAGAATAACTTTTTAAATACATAAATAACACATCAGACACAATTTTATAGTGTTTCATAATAAGTGCTTTCTTGAAGTTCTATAAGTGTCTCAACTACTACACTCCCTATACCTAACACTAGAGAGTGAGGGGAAAATGTCATGACCAAGACTTTCTTGGTACTCTGGGAAAAATGCTAGAAAATATAATATGATATAAACTTCATCTCAACCTCAACAAATCTTGTCCTGCCAGGTTCAATAAAATAAGAAAACCTTCAGAGTATCTGAGGTTCAATTTAATATTGCTCTCTGAAGTTCTTTTGACCAGCCCACACAGGCTTCAGCAAATTCATTGACACATAAAAACTTTTTCTCATAGATTTTTGAGGATAAAAACCTGCCAATTCCAACAAAACCTCTTTCAGAAAAATAAGGCGTGAATGACCTTCTCTGTAGTTAAAGTAGTAGGAATGCTCATTAAATTGCTAAGCAGTTAATTATATAGCCTCTGATATGAAAGATAATCTGTTTAGGAGACAAAACTCATACTTTCCAATGATTTTTTTGCTATCTGAAAATAATTCATTTTGGAAAATATTATTTTGCAATCAAAGTTCATTTCCCATCAAAATCACTTCAGATACATTTTCAACAGTTTTGCATTTGACTGAGGCTATTTCCAAGCAGGACACTGAATTCCAAACCTGAATATGAGGTTATCAAATGACCCACTATTTCAAATTATTCTTTCTGCTGACATTTTAATTAATCAGTTAAGACAGTTAATATTCAGGAAAATTTGATTGTACCTAAAATATGGAAACTGTTAAGTAAACTGCCTGAAAACAAATCAGTTTGAAAAGAAGGAAGATATGGGAAATATTTTGGGAGAGGAGAGAGGTGTATAATAATTTTTATTTAGTTTGGAACCAGAATCTTTACTGTAATATTATGTTAAAATCAGAATGTTATTAATGATTAATACAAATTTAATAGAGTTATGTAATAATACTGATACTATTAATAACAAGGAATGCAATAGACCATGTCATAAGGTCAATTTTAGACATTTGACTTAATGTCCTATAAGTCTCTTCCACCCTTCAGTGAAGACTGGTATTTACTAGAGACAGAATATCAGGAATATTATTTAAAAGACATATGATAAGTTAATGGGAATAAGAGCTTTTTAACTCCTCAGAGATAAATTTGCAGTTATTTTAATTATTCCTGAGGCACAATTCCTAAACTATGTTAGCCCATAAGATCCTTGGAATGAAGATTTGTTAAAGAAAAATTTATTCATGACACATTAAATGGTAAGGAAGACTTTATTCAGAATAAGGACAATAGGCACACAGATAATTGCAATGGCTAAACTTATACTAGAATAAAGAAAAGCAGGAATTCATAGTAAAAGGACAAACTGAAGGGGCATTGATGGATGGAAAATGATAAGGGACAAAGAAATTAAGGGTAAAGAAGGATTCTGGTAAACTGTCCTAATAATCAGACATCATGTAGGAGATGATGGAGGATGAAGATCTTAATCAAATAGGGAGGGTGATCAAATGTGAAAGGTAGAGATTTCTGGCTCAAATAACCTAGTAGGTTTATTACAAAAATTGGGCCATGCAAAGACTGATAATGGGAATACAACAATTGATGCCTAGTTAGAAGAGGATTCAGAGGAACCTGATTAAGTTTGGTTGAAGAGAAACAACTTGTCAGGTTGGAGGAAGGGTCATAATTCATAGTATCACCAAAAATGAATCATCTTTCCTTTGCATCTAGGGTAGTGCCTATTCTAAGAAATAAGGTTTGGGTGGCCAAATTTCCAGCTGCTTCCACTGGCCTGATGTTCCACTGCTTGGCCTGCTATGCTCCTGACAAAATGGAGGACATGGTGAGGAGGTTAGGTGCTCTTTAGTGACCTAAAGGTAAACCATCTCCTCAACTTCCTGACCAGAAGTCCAAACAGTACACATTCTGCTCACTCACACACTGCCTTTATATGCTTACATTTTCCAGTGAATTAAGTCACAGCTCTCCCTGTGCTTTAGAAAACAGATTATTTCAAGATTTCTCTGCCCTCCTTCATTCCCTGAGGAGCCTTTTTACTTTTCATCCGAAGAAACAGTTCAGCATGAGGCCAACATAAGCTTGCTGAGCCCCAAGCCCCTGTGGCTGGTCTTGGGGAGCACCAGGGAATTGAAATTACTCAGCAGTTCAGTCTCTGTAATAAAAACTATTTTTCTTAAAATTGATTGCTTGCTCTCCTAGAGACCTAAGTCATTTCTTCTAGTAGTTCTCCTCCAAAGCATACGGTTATCACTGTGATCTTAAGACGGATTGTTTTTGCATTCAAAAAAATGGTAGAGGTGAATGTTGGTATATCAAGTCCCTCACCAATGACTTAGTGTGAATTTCTTATGTTAACAAAGAAGATTTCTACCAGTTACTTTTCTTTTCCATGGTGTTTAGCCCAAACAAGGCAGAGTATTTTCAATCTATTATTCAATACTTATATAGCATATGCTTAGCACAAAAGGGTTGGGCTCTGCCTTCTAGCAGCTTAAAACATGGTTAAGAAAATAAGACATAATAAAATAATGACATGTAAGATGAGTGTGAAAATGAAACTCATTGTCTGTAAATAAAGTTGTGTTGAAACCAGCCAGCCATGCTCCTTTGTTTACTTATAGTCTATGTCTGGTTTTGCACCACAAAGGCAGAGTGGAGTAGCTGAGAGAGAAAGTATGTCCTGCAAAGCCTGAGATATTTACTATATGACCCTTTATAGAAAAAGTCTGCTTACATCTCTATAAATTATCCAAATGATAGTTCATTAAATGTTTAGTATTTTAAACATGTTAGTGCTTTGAAAATCTATATGATATTCCTATTGCAGAATCTTGATGAATTAGAAAAGCAGGTCTTATTGTCTTCTTTTGATGGCTAAGGGAACAGTTCTAATAGATCCCAAATTAGAGACTCACTATAGCTGCCAAATGTACACGCGTACACACACACATACACACACACTCACATATATCACAGTGATGACTCTTCCTTGCCAAAATTCTAAAACCTAAACAGATGCCCCTCTCTTCCGTAAGGAGTACAAAAATCCTCCTGCTTTCCTTTCTACACTCAATTCCCCCTCTACCCATCCCCCAATGCTACCTCTACATCTCACCCTGGGTAACAAATGAGAAATTTCGAGGACTATTGAGCACTATAAATTTTCACAGCAGGGCTGCTTCTCAGCCCAGGAACTTGAGTAATTGTCACACTTTGGTAAAATTCATAGGAGTCAATTGTCCTCAAATCAACAATTCCATCAGCAAGATGCTGTATACAGAGTTAAGAATTTTAACTCACTCTTGCATTTGCTTGCACCCTTCTTTTACAATTCATTTTTTGTTGTTTGGATTGGTTTATTATGATTACACTTTTAAAACTACATGCACATTGAAAACTGAAAGGAAACACAATGAATGCTTTAAAAATGTCCTCATTTACTTTTGTTTTTGTTTCCCTTGATCAAGGGAACATACTCCAAAAAGTTATTAGTCAGATTGATTTCAAAATGTTTACTATCTATGTTTCCTTCTAGGACTCTCATGGCCCATGTCTTACATTTAAGTCTTTAGTTCATTTTCAGTTATTTCATACATGTTGTAAGAGAATGATCTCTTAAAAAAACAAAACAAAACAAAACAGACTCATGGAAACAGATGCAAGAGAAGGTTGCCAGAGGAAATGGAATGGCAGTGGCTGAAAAGGTGAATGGGAATGTTGGGGAAAGCCACAAAGATCTAAAATTTAGGGTCAGGCAAAGGGCAAAGCATCAGCTCCTAGTGGTGGCTGGCTGGGAAGAATTCACACCCCTCTCAGGACACAGTCCCTTTTTATAGAGGGTTAATAATAAAACCATATAGTGGATAGACACATAGATCACCAGAAAAAGCAATGTGTTCCTAAGTTAGCAGATAACATCAGGCAGTTAGCCCCACTCTATATGTTCATTAACCTCCTTCCTCGGGGCATGACCTTTATCTTTGGGCAGCATTCTGGTTGGTTTTCTAGGTAGTCAACCAAGCATGAAGCTACAAGGAGTTAGGAGCCTAAGACTTCCCAGATACCTTTGCTGCTGGAGCCACATTTCAACTCAGTGAGTTGCCCTATAGGGAATATAGTCAATAATATTGTGACAACTTTGCATGGTGACAGATGATTACTAGAATTAGTGGGCTGCTAACATTGTAAAGTATAAAATCATTGAATCACTGTGTTGTAAATCTGAAGCTGATGTGGGCATTCTGATGGTCTTGGGACTTGAAAGTTTCCAGACCACTGTCATTTCTAGGTTTCACACAGGAAAGAGTTCAAACTTGAGTCAGCATAAAGTTAAAAGTGAAAGAGAGTTTTTTACAAAAACCATGGGAAAGACAGAGAAGGCTGGTCCTCAGGCAGATTGCCCCTCCTTAGTGGGATTGACTTTTTTTATTGAGGCTCCAGGCATTCAACAAGAGGGAGGAATATTTAGAATTTTTCTGGGAAAAGGATGGGTACTTCTCAGAAGAGCACAATTGGCCTTTTGAGTTCTTATATGGGACTTCTGTTCCTGATTATGCTGGCAACTGAGTATGTTGTTTAGAATGATGATTTATTACAATGAGCATATAATAAGGCTAGGAGTTACTGCAGGGTGAAATTAGTCACTATGTTGGTTTGAGCAGGTCTTCTACCAGTTCTAAGTCATAAATCCATTGAGGGGTGGTTTCAGTATCTTTGTAATAGTCTTTTTAACCCTTAAGTTTTACTACAAATCTTATCTCAAAACTAATATAATAAACATAATATTGCATAACAACTGTCAATGTAAGAAACATCCAACCTGTAGAGATTTTTTTGCCATGAGTTTATTTGAGCCAAACTGATGACATTTGCTGGGAAGTAAAATCTTATCAGATTGAACAAGTGCTCTGAAAAAAATGGCAATTTTACTGTTTATTTTATACATCAGAATCAAAGGAAAAAACAAAAGGAGGTTACATGAAATTCATTAGTGGTTGATTAGGGAGGCAGGAGAAAGCAAAGTGGGGAAAGCTCTGAGGCTGGATACAAAATAAAACAGAAGTATGTGGTACACATACTTCTTTTACATTGTTGAGTATAGGATAGTTAACAATGAACATTTATAGCATATGGAGAAGGTATGTGAGAGAGCAAAATAAAAATGAGGGGTTCTGTGGTCTCCTGTTCTGGTGGGAGATTATACTCTGAAGGGTCTGGGAAAGGGGAATTACTCTGACATTCCAAAGGCATGTTATTATAATTGCAAAAAGAAACCAAAACCAAAAACAAAAAAACAATAGACAGGCTCAGTTAAGGTAAAGATTGATCTTGGTCAAAGAAGATGCTAAGATACTGGCCTAGGACATGACTACCACCCATTACTCACTTTTAGTTAAGTTTTAATTTCAGACCATCCAATGTGATTACTTTAGGTCTCTGAGTTTGTAAGACCCACAATGTCGGCTTCCCTTGAGTTTGTCAGGTTTAGTATGTGGCCCCTTTTTTTGTCCTTAAAAATACACTTGAATATTTTAAAAATGTATTTGCATATTTTTAAAAAGTCTTTGGTAAAGAAATAATGGCTGTTTCATTCCCAAGTATCCTATGTTCCCATTTTCTATAAATAGATGTTGATTTTAAAGAGTTTCTGTAAATATGTAAATGTGTATATACAAGCATATATGCACATTGTATAGGAGTCTGCAAAGATTCTCTCTTGGACCAAACTTTAGATAGGTTTTCCTGAGCCTTTTTTTTTTTTTTTTTTTCCTTTGACTATGCCTTCTCTTTGGGTTTTATCATCTGTTAACCAAATCAAAGGGGTCTGTTTACCTGCACACAAACAACAAAGGCCATAAGACACAAAGAGGAATTAGCAGCAAAGAAAGTAAAGATTTATTTTCTGGAAGTGGCCATACTCAGAGCCAGGTGAGCTAATGATCAAAGACCTGGCTCCCCATGGCTTCCAGGAGCTGAGCTGTATAAAGGAAAAATCATTAACTATGGTGACTAAGGGAGTCATGTTCCTGGTCAGGGTCTGGTGTCTTTACTGATTGGTCAGGACTATGGCAGGGGCCATCATCATTGCATCTGGTCCTGATATCAGCGATGACAATGCTTTGTCTTATTTTGCTGTTTTTCTGGTCCTGGAGCTGAAATATAGCTGAGGCCTAACTGTTAACTCTACTTAGAAACTTTGTTAATGGGAGCAGCAGAACCCAGGCTTTGTTCCTCAGATCATCTGATGCTAATTAGCACTTCACTGTCCTGAGAACCTTATTAAGGAAGAGGTTGTGTGAGGGAGAAGAAGGCAGGTGAGACAGGGTTCTGGATGAATCCAGTTTGAATCAAAAGAGAAAAAGGTCATTTTAATAAAATTAACTTTCCACATGGTTACACTTTTATCTTCCTAGCTCAATTACTAAAAAAAAGATCCCCAGGGGAGCCAAGATGTCAGAGGAGTAAGTTGAGTTACACCAATCTTCTCCCAGGACCAATCTGCAATTACAACTTAATTGGTAAAAATCACTTAGAATAACTAACAGAACACCAGCTGGAAAGAAGACTTATAACCACAGACAACAGAAGAGGATGCTTTATCACAATGTGACTGGTGGGAATTTTGGAGACATGAGGGGTCTGGCTGGGCTCCCACTGGTGGCAGCAGCCAAAAGGACAGAGCTAGGGGCCCCACCAGAGAAGGGTGGGTTCTAAACACCAAGTTGGGCAACATAGCTGAGAGCCAAATAACATACAGCTGTGAAAAGCAAAAAAGTGCAGCGTTTTCTAGCCTGTAAGCATTAGAGACAGAGAATTACTAAAGTGGCCACAAAAATAAATAAATTAATTAATTAGCACCCACCCACCCTGTTTCCTAGCAGAGAGAGGACAGAGTGGAATAGAGATGCTTAAGGAGAGTTTGAAGCAGCAGCTTGGAGGAGAGAAATGAGAGAGCAGACAACAAGGTCCCAGTGCTGACTCATCACCCACACCACAGGCAGACAACTCTATGCCAACCAGTTTCTGCTTGAGGGGTCCTTATAACCCTAAATACTGGAATCAATCTGCCCCACCCAGAGGTGCCTGAGCCTGATGGCTGATCACAGATTCATTGCTTTACAACTGAACCAATTTGTCCTGTCCAGAAGTGCCTGAGTCTGGCAGCTGATCACAGATTGATTGGATTACAACTGGATTAATAGGCTTCACCCAGTACTGCCTAAGGTGACTGCTGATCACAGATTGATTGATTGATTTACAACAGAGCTAATAAGTCTTCCCCAGCAGTACCTACATCTGATAGCTGATCACAGATCAATTGGATTAAAAACTGAAGGGCACAGACAAAGACAGTGGATCTCTGGTTGGCTCCAACAGGGTGACTAGGCTCAGACTATGGAATGATCTGTCATCACCAGAGGTGAATCCAGGAAGTAAAGAAGGTTCACCTCTACATGACAGAGGTCACATCACAAAGACAGGAATTCAACAAAGCCCAATCTAAAAAGCAAAAGCAAACAAGAAGAGACACACACACACACACACACACAAACAAATAATAAGGAGAAAAAGAAACAGTCCATCATTGAAAGAAAAGGAGGAACCCCCAGAAAGATCCCTAGATGAAATAGAGGCAAGAAAACTATCATATATGGAATTTTTAATGATGATAGAGAAGCTCAGCGAGCTCATCTAGTTCAAAGTATACTACAGACAGCACCAGGGGAACTAAGAAGAACTTCAGGCAATGTGCAAGGAACTCACAGAGAACTACACCAGAATTAAAAGGGGCATAGAAATTATCAATAAGAACCAGGAGGAAATGAAGAATACAATTTTCAAATTGAAGATTACAGTAGAGAGAATCAACAGCAGGCTAGAGGAAGCAGAAAATCAGATCAGCAAGCTGGAGGACAATGTAGAAAAATATTCCAAGACAGTGCAACAAAATGAAGAAAGACTGAAAAAGAAGGAAGAGGTTTGAAGAGAGCTGCAGGATAACATGAAATGCAATAATATCCATTTCATAGGGATACCAGAAGGAGAAGAGAAGCAAGGGATGGAAAACCTGTTTGAAAAAGTAATAACAGAAAACTTCCCTAACTTCATGAGTGAAAACATCACTCAAGTTCAGGAAGCACAGAGGATCCCAATGAAGATGAA
>PVIW01016916.1:0-15360 GCA_004026585.1 Noctilio leporinus | reverse complement strand
CCCCTTCTTTGCCTCTGCCTTCCCCCTCCCCCCAGCCCCGTTCCCCCTGACCACTGAAGACCTATTCCTTGTATTCATATACTTGGTTCTGTTTTGCTTGTTGTTAGTTTTGCTCATTATTGTCCTGTAATGGGTGAGATAATATGATATTTGTCCTTCACTGACTGGCTTATTTCACTAAGCATAATACTCTCCAGTTCCATCCATGTTGTTGCATGAGTACAGGTCTTTTACCTCTTTACTTAAGTTTATTCCTACGTACTTTATTTTTCTTGTTGCTATGGTAAATGGGATTTGTTTTTTTGCTTCTATTTCTGTTCTTTCATTATTGGTATACAGAAATGCTTTTGATTTCTGGATATTGACTTTATACCCAGCTATTTTGCTAAATTTGCTTATTAGGTTGAGTAAATTTTTGGTGGAGCCTATTAGGTTTTGTATGTACACTATCACATCATCTGCAAAGAATGACAGTTTGACTTCCTCCTATCCAATTTGAATACCTTTGATTCCTTTTTCTTCTCTGATGGCTATAGCTAGAACTTCCAAGACAATGTTGAATAGAAGTGGAGAAAGTGGGCAGCCTTGTCTTGTTCCTGATCTTAGGGGGAAAGCTTTCAGTTTTTGTCCATTAAGTATGATGTTGGCTTCAGGTTTCTCATAGATGGCCTTTATGATGATGAGGTATGCACCCTCTATTCCCATTTTGCTGAGGGTTTTTATCATAAATGGTTACTGCACTTTATCAAATGCTTTTTCAGCATCTATTGATATGATCATATGATTTTTATCTTTCAAATTGTTGATGTGGTGTATTACATTGATTGATTTACGAATGTTGTACCATCCTTGCATCCCTGGGATGAAGCCCATTTGATCATGGTGTATGATCTTTGTAATATACTGCTGAATCCGACTGGCCAATATTTTGTTGAGAATTTTAGCATGTATGTTCATCAGAGATATTGGCCTGTAGCTTTCTTTCTTAGTTGTATCTTGCCCTGGTTTTGGGATTAGAATAATATTGGCCTCATAGAAAGAGGTTGGGAGTCTTCCCTCTTCCTGTATTTTTTAGTATAGGTTGAGAAGGATAGAAGTTAGTTCTTCTTTAAATGTTTGGCAGAATTCACCTGTGTATCCATCTGGTCCAGGGCTTTTGTGCTTGGGGAGATTTTGGATGACTTCTTTAACTTCACTAGTTGTTATTGGCATATTCAGGCTTTCTGCTTCTTTTGGGTTCAGTTTTGGTAGATTATACATTTCCAGAAATGTGTCCATTTCATCCAGGTTGTCATATTTTTTGTCATATAGTTGTTTGTAGTAATTTCTTATAATCTTTTGTATTTCTGAGGTATCAGTTGTGATTTCTCCTCTGTCAGTCTGATTCTGTTTATTTGGCTCTTCTCTCTCTTTTTCTTGATGAGTTTGGATAAATGCATTTTTATATGCCAATAATGAGTGAACAGAAAAGGAAATTAGGAAAATCCCATTCACAATTGCTTCAAAAAGAATAAAATTCCTAGCCCTGGCTAGTGGCACAGTGTATAAGGCACCAGCCAGTGAACCCAAAGGTCGCTGGTTGGATTCCCCAGCCAGGGCACATAACCAGGTTACAAACCAGGTCTCCAGCCAGGTCCGTAGCTGGGGCAGGTGAAAGGCAACTGTACATTCATGTCTCTGTCCCTCTCTGCCTCTCACCCCTCCACTCTCTCTGAAAGATAAAATAATTTTTAAAAACCCTAAAAAATACAATCAAACAAATGAATAAAATCCCTAGGAATAAATCTAACCAAGGATGTAAAAGACCTGTACTCACAAAATTATCACACACTAAAGAAGAAACTGAAGATACAAGTAGAAACACGTACTATATATATGGATAGGAAGCACTAACATCATTAAAATGTCCATACTATCCAAAGCAATCTATACACTCAAGATTCCAATGACATATTTTGCATCTACACAAGAAAGTAAGGCCCGTATAACTAGAACAAATATTTCAAAACTTTATATGGAACCCAAAAGGCCCCTTATAGCAACAGCAATCCAGAGAAAGAATAACAAAGTTGAAGGAATCATGCTACCAAATATCAAACTGTACTATAAAAGCCATAGTAACCAAAACACCATGGTGCTAGCATAAAAACAGGCACATAAATCAATGGAACAGAAGAAAGTGCCCAGAAATACACCCACACCTTTTAAGTCAATGAATATTCGACACAAGAAGCAAGCGCATAATACAATAGGCTAAAGATAGTTTATTTAGTAAAAGGTGTTGGGACAATTGGAGGTATACATACAGAAAAATGAAACTAGACCACATTCTTATACCACACATAATAAATTAAAAAATGGGTCAAAGACATAAATGTTAGACCCAAAACCATAAAAATCCTAGAAGTAAATATTGGCAGCAAATACTCAGACAACACTTGTAGCAATTTTTTATTGGATATATCTCCCTAGGCAAGAGAAACAAAAGAAATAAGCAAATGGGGCATCAAACTAAAAAGATTTTGCACAACAAAGGAAATCATCAACAAAATAAAAAGACAACCCATAGAATGGGAGAACATATTCACCAATACAGCTGATAAAGAATTAATATCCAAAAGGAAAAAAAAAAAAAAAAAAATTCTAAAAAAAAACTTACAGGAAAAAAAAAAAAAAAGAATTAATATCCAAAAGACCAGAATAGACACTTCTCCAAAAAAGATATACAGATGGCCAACAGACATAAAAAGATGCTCAATGTCACTACTCATCAGAGAAATGCAAATTAAAAACACAAAGAGGCCCCAGCTGGTAGCACAGTGGATAAGGTGCCGGCCTGAGAACCCAAAGGTCGCTGGTTTGATTCCCAGCCAGGGCACATAACCAGGTTGCAAGCCAAGTCTCCAGCCAGGTCTGTGGCTGGAGGCAGGTGAAAGGCAACCATACACTGATGTTTCTCTCTCCCTTTCTGCCTCTCTTCTTTCCTCTTTCTCTGGAAATAAATAAAATCTTAAAAAAAAAAAAAAAAAAAGCAAAACAAACAAACAAAAACCACAATAAGATACCCAGAGAAGAAGGGCAGGAGAAAGAAAACCTAAGAAAAATCTATGTGCAAGAGAAACAATGATTGCTTACATTCTGTATACTCCCCAGAGGACCAAACCTGTAACCCAGGCATGTGCCATGACCAGAAATAAAACCAGTGACCTTTTAGTTTGGAAGATGATGGCCAACCGAGCCTCACCAACCAAGTTGCCAGTTTATGCTTTATATATTATAATGCTGTGTTTTTAGGTATTCCACATAAATATTCATTCTTATTTACCTTCTTGAATTATTTATTTCCCATTATGCAATGTCCCTCTTTATATCTTACACTACTTTGCCTTGTTGCATGCTTTGTCTTGATACTAATCTAGACTGACTTACTTTCTCATGCTTAAGGTTCTCATTTATACTTTATCATCATTTTAAGCTATCCTTGTTTTCATATTTAAATATGTCTCTTACAGACAACCTATTGATGTATATATATTGGGTTGGCCAAAAAGTCCATATGATTTTTTCTATAAAAATCATTTTCACCAATAAGTTGATAAAGATATTTTGAATATGCCAGCTATCTCCCATTTGGTATAACATTGATTGTTCTCAATTAATGTCCCAATTTGAATGCTAACAACTTCAACTGGTCTACCTAACCATGGAGGATCATCCAGCTAGAAATCTCTAGCACAAAACTTTGCAAAACACTTTTGACACATTCAGTCACAGCACCTTCTCCATACACTACACAAATCTTTTGCAATTCAGTTACATCCTTATCTTTCTTGAAATAATAAAAGTATAATATGCCAAAATGTTGCTTATTTTCTTCCATCTTTAATATTAAAATGACTACACAAAAATTCACCAATTTTGATCATTTTTAAATGCACACTGATACAACAGCTGTCACAGTACAATCAAACAAACAAAATTGTTTTAAATGAAGTTAAAAGACACTATTCACTACTAGAGCCATCTTACAGGAAAAACAAAAACAAAAAACTTCGTGGCCAATCCAATATTTTCACTGTTTAAAAAAAGATTTTAGTTTTTATTTTCAGAGAGAGGTGAAGAGAGGGAGAAACAGAGGGAGAGAAACACTGATGTGAGAAACATCAGTTGGCTGCCTCTCACATGCCAACCCCACCCCCACCCCCAAACCAGGGACCAAGCCCACAATCCAGCCATGTGCCCTGAATGGGAATCAAATCCAGTGACCCTTCAGTTCACAGCACTCAATCTACTGAACCACATCAGCCAGAGCTATTTTCACTTTTCATCCAATCTGATAATCTCTATATTTTAATTTGGTGTTTGGTCTATTTACATCTATCGTAACCATTGGTATTAAAGGATTTAAAGGTAACATCTTGCTACTTTCCGCCTCATGTTTTTTTTTCTCTGTTGATTTTTCCTGGCTTCTTTTCTACCAACCCATGTATTTTTTAAGAGATTCATTTTTATGCCCACTCTTCTTACCTATTTGTTACCGGGTGGCAAACACAAGGCTCGTGGGCTGAATCTGGCCCTCCACGCCTTGTTTTATCCAGCCTGGCTAGCTTAACTGTTCCATTTATACAGTTCTAAAATTACAATCAGCCTTTTGAAGGCAATAGCAAGGCTGATGTAGTCCCTGGTGAAGATGAGTTTGACACTTCTGCTGTATGTCTTCTCATGTTTCAGTGGTTTCTTTATGGCTAACAATATGCATCCTTGATGGGTCTATATTGGGTCTACACTGTAACTGTTTGCTCTTCAAATCTAACACTACAAACTGCTTCCTGCTTCATAAATATAATAACCATATAATAGTATAATTCCATTTACCTCTTATTTTTTGTCCAATTGTTGTTTTAAAGCAAATTACATGGAAAAAACATGTTATGTTTGTCCAGCTGTTAATATTTTCAACATTCTTCCTTTTTTACAGATAAGTTTCACCTTGTATCATTCCCCATCAGCCTATATGCCATTTTGAGTATATCTGCAGTGCAATTCTGCTGACACCATGTTCTCTCAGCTTTCACCTGTCTTGTTGTGTCCTTATTTCCTTTTGTATCCTTGATTATGAAGGATATTTCCATAGGATATGACCTCACAGTTTCTTTTTCCTTCTTTTAGGATATTAAAGGCATCTTTCCATTGTTTTCTGGCTTCTATTGTACCTCCGAATCAGTCATTTATTATTCATACAATTGACCTCCAATATATAATGTATGTGTACCTTTTCCTCTGATGACTTCTAAAATTTCTTTTTTTTTAAGATTTTATTTCATGATTTTTTAGAAAGATGGGAAGGGAGAGAGGCAGAGAAGGAGAGAGACATCAATGTATGGTTGCTTCTCACCTGCCTCCAGCCACAGACCTGACTGGAGACCTGGTTTGCAACCTGGTTATGTGCCCTGGCTGGGGAATCGAACCTGCGACCTTTGGGCCTTAACCACTGTGCTACCAGCCAGGGCTTAAAATTTCTTCTTCATCTTTGGATTTTAGCACTTCAACTTTCATTAATGTAGGACTGATTCTTTTAGACTATCCTGCTTTGGGGACCACTGAACTTCTGAATCTGTATGTGGTGATTACATAAACCTAAGTAGTTTTTTTTGGTTTGTTTTTTTTTTAAACCTAAGTAGTTTTTGATGCTCATTTATTCAAGTAGTTTTTCTGCTCTTTTCTCATACTCTCTTCCATCTTAGATTTCAGTTACAATTATGTTAACACTGCTCCACAGATGCTTGAGGTTCTGTTAATTTTACTTTAATCTTCTGTTTTTCTGTTATGTTTAGTTAATTTCTCTCGACATCTCTTAAAATTCAAAGACTTCATCTTCTTCCTCCAACCTGATATTAAACTGATCCAGTAAAAATTTTTTCAGTATTATACTTTTCAATTTTAATTTCCACTAATTAAAAAAGTACTTGATCTTTCTCTGCTCAAGTATTAAGACAAATTTACCTTTATTCCTTTGACATATTTTCATCTGATTCCCTGAGTAGATCTTTGCAGTCAGATTTTTTTTTTCTTTTTTTCAGATTTTAAAAATGTATCTTCCTCTATAGCAAACACCTCCCTCCACTGCTTTGCAAAAGAAACCTAATGGGAACCTCATGCATCATTTTAAACCTAGTAGCCACATCCTAAAATATATGAATAGGTACATTTTTAATAACATATATTCTTTAAATTTTTTTAAAAATATTTTATTATTTTCAGAGAGAGGGGAATGGAGAGAGACATAGAGGGAGAGAGAGACATCAATGTTAGGTTGCCTTTCACCTGCCTCCACCTACGGACCTGGCAGGAAACGTGGCTTGCAACCTGGTTATGTGCCCTGACTGGGAATCGAACCAGCGACCTTTGGGTTCACAGGCCGGCTCCTTATCCACTGTGCCACAAGCCAAGGCTATAAATAAAGATTTACTGGCATACAGACATACCCATTCACTATAACCCACAATGACCAAAATACTGTCTGCACTTAATTTGTTTTAAAGATTTTATTATTTTTAGAGAGAGGGAAAGGGAGGCTGGCAGGGAGAGAGAGAGAGACATCAATCTATGATTGCCTTTCACATAGCTTCCAGCTATGAACCTGGCTGGAGACCTGGCTTGCAACCTGGGTATGTACCCTGGCTCAGAATCGAATCAGAGACCTTTGGGCTGGCAGGCCAGCACCTCATCCACTGTGCTACCGGCCAGAGCTATGACTGCACTTTAAAGGAGAAGTTTGATGACCCCAAATTAAAGTAACTGCCTACATTTTTCAATTAATTTGGTTTCTTAACACAACAGGCAATGGTATCTCAGTACTTGATAGTTCATTCTCAGAACCCGAGATGAATGACAAACTGATGATTACCAAACAATGAAGCATTTTCTCTTGCAGGTGGCCTTGTGATTCATATAAATTCTACCAAGTTGCGATGAGTGCTGAAATCTTTTTTCTCATCAAAAGGTTTTAATGAGTTCTGACGCCATTGAGTACCACAGTATGATTGTACTTATGTTAATAACTTAAAGATTTGACAGGTATGACTGTACTTACATTAGTATTTTAAAGATTTGAGCATATGTACATACCAGTTTAAAGAGAAGAAAGTGCAACTTAAAACTGTGGAGGTATAAACACCTCTGCTATATGAAACATTAAATAAAATGTTATAAAACTTTCAGTCTTTCATACTGAAGAGTCTCAATGAAAAGTTAAAAATGCATATTTATACAGATACACACATAATAAGGGTTACTTTTCTTCCAGGTTTAATTCAGGGCACATATACTGTTTCTGGATCTATAGTTAACAAAATCTGAATTAGAGCACCATTATTTTGAAAGCTAATAAGACCGCAACGGCAAAGCTGACAGTGAATTAATTCTAAGGCAAGCTTGCCACTTTACAAAGCAGATGGTGGACCTGTGGCTCACCTGGAGGTGTGTAGGCATCCATTGAGGTCTGTACCACCAAGGACCTGCGTTTAGAAGGCATAGGCACTGCCATCTTCCTTTCTTTGTGTTTGGCAAGCGCTGCCTGAACAGCTTCTGTGTGGACGTCTAAAGCAAAAAGAAAGCTCAATTACTCCATTGTTCAGGGAAATCCTGAAAGCACCATGCTTTTTCTCCTTACTCTCTGGTCCTATGAAATAGTTTATCTTCCAACAGAAACTGTCACAAATGAATGGGTGGGAACAAAAGCAAAAGTGTGAACTTGCTACCTTAAAAGCTCCAATACAAAGATGTGTAAATTCACCTGCCAACTTTTAATTATTCATTTTGTTACCCAGGATTCTGTACAAATAACAAGTGCTAGCTGTGAATTTGTGTTATTTTTCTATTCTTGGGATGAGTGATCTTAATGTTCAAGTATTTCTTCACATTTTCAAGCCTCATTATTCATTTCACTGTTAAGGGAGGTATGTACATCCTACTGGCCATCAGTAATGAGTTTAGCTAACATGCATCAAGAATTCAGTTATGAGCCAGTCAGTCATTGTATTATATGAAATGTTAAGTCATTATATTAACTCCACAAATATTTACTGGCTGTCTGTTGTGTAAGCTCATCTCCTCAGGGAAGGTGCAGTGGAGATAAGGTTGACAAGGTGCTGTGAATCGTGCATCTTACTTTCCATTGGGTAAGACACAGACCTTAAACAAGCTAATGGGGCAGAGAATTAAAACAGGAAAAACTGACTGTGTGGCTACTTCATTCTAAGGCCAAGGAAGAGCTCTCTCAATGTGAAATCTTGAAAGCTAACAATGAACTAGCTGCTCTGTCAAGATGAGAAGGTCCAGCAAGAGAAGAAAACCCCCCTAAAGACCCTAAACTGAGAGTGATGGTGTTGGCAGAACAAATAGGACCTGGGAGAGGTGCACACAGGATGAGGGCCTATCCCAAATACTCAGTAAAGAACGTGTCTCTTACCCTAAATTGAGAGGGAACATTGGGGTATTATGAGGAATGACATATCTGATTTCACTTTGATGGGATTATTCTGACTGCTGTGGAGAAGACTATGGAATAAGGAGAGTGAACATGGGGAAACCAGTAAGAGGGCAGCAGTCAGGTGAAACACAGCCACATGTACAACACACACAACTGTGTGGAAGACGTGGTCTCAGTATTCCCATTTCACAGATGAGGAAGCAGAGGTAAGAAACTCATCCAGGCCCTGGCTGGTGGCAGAGTGGATGAGGCGCTGGCCTTTGAACCCAGAGGTCACTGGTTTGATTCCCAGCCAGGGCACATATGACTGGGTTGCAAGCCAGGTCTCTAGCCAGGTCTGTAGCTGGAGGCAGGTGAATGGCTACCACACAATGATGTCTCTCCCCTTTCTGCCTCTCTCCCTTCCCTTCTCTCTAAAAAATAATAAAACATTTTAAAAAAAGAAAGACAGAAACTCATCCAGGTTATTAAACTGGCATTGCCAGGGTTTGAACCCAGGGTCCATGCTCTGTACCATAATCCCCTCTGTACTACTGCTGCTGTTATAAAAACTCCTCCCTATTAACATGCTAGAGCAGGGGTCAGCCAACACCACCTTGGACTACATAAAACCTGCCTATATTTGTAAATAATGTTTTATGGAACAGAGCTACATCTTTCCTGTATGTACACACTGTGTCTGCTTTCACATTGTAGGCTATGAAATTGCAATATATAGAATTGTATGCTATAATGGCCCAGAAAGCTTAAAATATTTATCTGGCCTTTTAGAAAAAGCATTTGCCAGCCGGCCTCATAGCATATCACATACTAAACACAATGAATATATTCTGCTTTAATTTTGTTCAGCTTGTGTATGCACTATTCTTTTTTTCTCACCTAGACTCAAAATACTTTAAGGCAAAAACCAAGTTTCTGATCACTCTCTTTACTAAAACTCTTGAGATTAAAAAGTGATAAATGACTTGGATTCACAACCTAAAGCTAAAAAGCTCATCTATGAGAAGGACAGAATACATGAATTCTTCAAACATAAAACAACTTCCATTTCACATGACCCCACTTTTAACTTTTTAGATATAACTACAAATTTCCAGAAAATATGCAAGAACAGTACAGAGACCTCTTGTAAAGTTTTATCCACATTCACATTGTTTACATTTACCCCATTTCTCTTCTGTTATGTGTTGTTTTTGCTAATCATTTTAAAATCAGATAGCATGTACCTCTCTACCTATTTAATGAATTTCCTAACAAAGACACTCTCTGTAAATTCTCAAAATCCAGAAACTAAACAGATATAATACTATGTATAGCACTATTATCTAATCCAAACTCCATGTTCAAACGGTACTAGTTGTCTCAGGAAATGCCTATATAGTTGTTTTGCCTACTCATCTCCTCTGTCCCAGGGTTTGCCAAGAATCTGAATGGAGTTCATACACAGCTGTGGGAGCTCCCTGCATTATGGTTTCCTCGTACCCAGATTTCCCCTTTAATATCCAGCCCCAAAGTCTTTTTTTCTAACACAGTAAGCCAGCAACTCCGTGGCTTTCAAGCTTGGGTTTTAGACATTCCACAATGAGGCATCCTGAGAGTACTTTCACTGCAAAAAGCCAAACGTATATGGCCCTCACTCAGTGCTGTGTTCTTCCTTCTCATGGTCCTTTTTTCTGCCTGTGCTTGGCAGTTCCTCTCCGGTGCATTCATATAGTTAGTTACTATTGTGTCTCAGGGTTATTAAGTGGGAGGATTGGTCTGATACAAACTCATGAATGAAATATTAAAACCCTACATCCTTTATTATTAAATTAAATAATTTAATAAGCTTATCCAAGTCAAGTAAAATATAACTTCAAACCCCATTTGGTTGGAAGTGACTCATAATCATCTTGATGGGAGATTCTCACTTAAATCCTCCATAAAATGAATTTGTAAATCTGTGATGTTAATAAAAAAGAAACATAATAGAATCAACTGAAAACATCTGAAGCAAAAAGGGAAGACTAACTCATACTATCAATTGACTATGCTCCCCAAAAGAAAATAATTTAAGAATAATCGCAGGGTTTCAGCAAGATGGCAGAGGAGTAAGTGGAGCTAAATCAATTTCCTCCCAGGTCACAGCTGGAAATACTTTTTTTGAGAAAAAGTCAGCTGGAATTACCAACAGAACACCAGCTGGAAAGAAGTACTACAACCACGGACAGAACAGAAGAGGCCACTTCATCACAACTTGACTGGTAGGAATCGCGGATATGTGAGAGGACTGGCTGGTCCCCCACCGGAGGCAGCAGCCAAAGGGACAAAGCTGGGGGCTCCACCTGAGAAGCAGGGATTCTGGTCCCCCAGCTGGGTGTCCCAGCTACAGCAACACAGCAGAGAGGAGGGCAGCACCCAGCTGAGAAGGGTGGAAATCCATGGAGTTTGCTGGCCTGAGAGAGCGCTGGAGACAGAGAACTACTAGGGTGACCACCGAGATAACACACTGGCACCCACCTACCCTAAGCCCCAGCAGAGGGAGGGCAGAGAGGACTGGAGACACATGGGTAGAGTTTGCAGCTATGGCTGGTAGGGGAGAAGTGGGAAAGGAGCTGTAGGGATCCCAGTGCTGACTCATCGCCCACACCTCGGGTGGACTGCACTGCACCCAGCGGTTCTGTACGAGAGTCCTCGTAGCTCCACCCACTGGGAGCGATCTCCCTGCCCAGCGGTGCCTGAGCCTGGCACCTGATCACAATTCTTTGATTTACATCTAAATAAACTTCTCCTGCCCTGCCGTGTCTGAGCATAGATACAATAGTTGGCACCTGAAGAGATATCTCTTGCCCAGCAGCACCTGGGCCTGGCATCTCATCACAAACTCCTTGGATTATAATGGAATCTTTCAGTCTAGCCCAGTGGCACCTTAGCCTGGCAGCTGATCACAGATTTACTAGATTCCAATAGAGTCTTTCAGTCAAGCCCAGTGCTACCTGAGCCTGGTGGCTAATCACAGATTCATTGGATTACAATTGAACAATTGAACCTTGCTGTGTAGCCCAGTGGCACCTAAGCCTAGCAGCTGATCACATATTCATTGATTTACATGTGAACCTGTCCCACCATGCTGCACCTGAACTGGTAGTGGATCCACTGGATTATAACTGAACTTCTCTGTCTAGCCCTGCAGGGCCTGAGTTTAGTAGTTGATTTATAATTTACAACTGAATTGGTCTGTCACTCCAAGATGCATCTGAGCCTGGTGGTGGATCACAGACCAATAGGATTACAGTTAATTAATCCTTCCAGCCTAACAGTATGGTAGCCTAGCAGCTGATCAGTCTGATTGGATTACAACAAAACCTAAAAATGGGGAGAAAAAGAAACAGTCCATCACCAAAAGGAAAGGAGGAATCCCCAGAAAGATCACTAAATGAAACAGAGGCAAGCAAACTACCAGATGTGTAATTCAAAAGAATGATGATAGAAAAGCTCAATGAGCTCAGCCAGCTCAAATAAAACTACAAACAACTCTAGGGGAATTACAAGCAACTCCAGGGAAGTCACAAGGAACTTACTGAGAACCACACTAGCATTAAAAAGGACATAGAAACTATCAGTAAGGGCAGGGAGGAAATGAATACAATTTCTGAATTGAAGAATACAGTAGAAGGAATCAACAGCAGGCTAGAAGAAGCAGAGGATTGGATCAGGGAGCTGGAGGATAACGTAGAAAAATATTCCAAGGCAGTGCAACAGAATGAAAAAAGGCTGAACAAGAATGAATAAATCTTGAGAGCTGCAGAACAACATGAAATGCAATAATATCTGTATCACAGGGATACCAGAAGAAGAGAAACAAGGAATGGAAAACCTATTCAAAAAAGTAATGATAAAAAACTTTCCTAACATGATGAGTGAAAAAGTTTCTCAAGTTCAGAAGTCACAGGGGGTCCCAATGATGATGAATCCAAACACACACTTCAAGACACTATAATTAAAATGGCAAATTTCAAAGATAAAGAAAATCCTGAAAGCATCAAGAGAGAAACAGCAAATAGCATATAAGGGGGCTCCTATAAGGTTATCACATGATTATTCAACAGAAACAATACAAGCCAGAAAGGAATGGCAAAAAATATTCCAAGTAATGGGAAACAAAGGCCTGCAACCAAGAATACTCTACCCAGCAAGGCTCTCATTCAAAATGGAATGAGAAATAAGGAGTTTCCCAGACAAAAGAAAACTAAAAAAATACATGTCTACCAAACCAGCACTGAAAGAAATGCTACAGGGTCTGCTTTAAAAAAATGAAGGAACAGAGAGACACAGACAGGAACACAGGTACAAAGTGGGAAAATGGCAGTAAGTATCAATCAATAATAACCTTAAATGTAAATGGATTAAATGCACCAATCAAAAGACATAGGGTAGCTGAATGGATAAGAAAACATGACCCACATATATGCTGTCTTCAAGAGACCCTCCTCAGAACAAAAGATTGACACAGACAAAGTGAAGGGATGGAAAAATATATATCAAGCATATGGACATGAAAAAAAAGGCTGGAGTAGCAATACTTATTTCAGACAAAATAGATTTTACGATGAAGGCCACAGAAAGAAATAAAGAAGGACATTTCATTATACTTAAGGGAACAATCCATCAAGAAGATATAACTCTGGTAAACAAATATGCACCCAACACAGGAGCTCCCAAACATATAAGGAAAATCGTGAAGGACTTCAAGAAGGATACAGACAGCAACACACTAATAGTAAGGGATTTTAGTACCCTATTATCAACAATGGACAGATCTTCCAAATAAAAAAAAACACTAAGGATACTGCGGCACTGAGCAACACTCTAGAGGAAATGGATCTAACTGATACAGAACCTTTCACCCCAAAGAAGCAAAATACACATTCTTTTCAAATGCAACATGGAACATTCTCAAAGACAGACCACATGGTAGGTCACAAGACAAGCCTCCACAAATACAGGAAAATTGAAATCATACTAAACTTCCAACTCTGGGGACTGAACAACATGCTTTTAAGTAATGAATGGATTAACAATGCGATCAAAGATGAAATAAAGTTTCTGGAAACAAATGACGATGAATATACAACAGTCCAAAACCTTTAGGATAAAGTAAAGGCAGTCCGCAGAGGGAAATTCATAGCAATACAGGCCTACCTAAAAAGGTCAGAAGAAGCTTATACAAACAACCTAACCATAAAGCTGCAAGCACTAGAAGAGCAACAACAAACAAATACCTGAGCAAGTAGAAGAAAGGAAATCATCAAGATCAGAGCAGAATTAAATAATTTAGAGACTCAATCAGGAAGATGGCGACAGAGAGCAGTGCTGATGGTATTCTCGAGTACCAAAGCAGCTAGAGGACAGGATAGGGAGTGTGAGACATCTTCAGGACCCTAGGAATTGGAACGGGCAGCATCTGGACACAGGGGAGCACAGCCCAGAGGCAGAGGAGGCCAGCAGGACAGTAGGTGAGGCGTTACCGACCGACCGGCCGGCGGGCCGAGGTTGGCTCTGGGCAGTGGCGGCTCTGCCTAGAGGGGTGCATTTGACTGAGGTGCTCCGGGCTCCCTGGCGATTGGAAGTCTCAACAGTGAAGTGCGGGCAGCGAGGGCAAACACTGTAGGGAACGTGGAATTGAACTCTTACAGGGGAGGGACTGTGTGAGAGACTCACTCTGGCAGCAGGGAGAGGAGGCTCCATGCAGGGCTAGAGGTGGAGGAAAAGAGTCCTGCGGGAAGCCCGAGCAGAGGAGCAGGAAGTGCACCAGCGGGGCGGCGAGAGGGCCGAAGGTGGTGCTGCTGGGCCACTGGGGAAGCAGCGTCTGGGGGCCCCTGCGAGTGGGGAGGCCCAGCCCTGCAAAACCACACAGGCCCCCGGGGTCTGCAGAAACTCCAAACCGTGAGCCAGAGAGCCGGCGAGCCAGGAACTAGTAGCGGGGCAGCTGATCCGCCATGGCCAGAGACAAAGGCCGCACCACCCACGCCTGGGAGGGGCTCATCACAGAGGCCCCATAAAGGACTTCTCGGAGAGCTGGTTGGCTTGGAGGAGTGGTGCGCGCCCCAGAAGGGCGGGACAGTGTAGGCGAACCCCAGACGGTGTTGACGGACAGGGGCGGCCTCCTGCCGGAACTGCAGGGGGGGTGGGGGGGGACGACAGTCGTCACAGGGACCCGCAAAGTTGTGGGCTGCCCAGCAGGGGTGCTGGGTTCTCATCACGGGTAGGAACCTCCACCAGGAGTGGGAGGGGGCACCCTGCAGTCTCCAGAACACCGGCAGCCCTAAAACCCAGGCAGGCTGTGGAAGGCCCAGCCTACCTGGGGACAGACACTCAGAATCAGCCCTACTATGACAATCAGTGGCCCTGCCACACACGAAGACCAGCTATAATATAGACTATAGACTGTAAAGTCCTGACCAAGAAAAAGAGGCAGCCTCAGGAAAGGGATTGCTGCTAATCTCAAGCACCTGAGTTATACTGAGAGCAATATGAACTATTAATCCCCAACATATCCTTTGCAAAAGATACTCCTCACATATTCTTAATCCCCGCCATACCTCAATCCACCTAAATACCCAAGACCCTCCCCCTACTCTCGAATTAAAGTCTACTCACTCTGTGGCTATAATGCATTCCCAGTCCTAAATCTAAGTATTCCTCCCTTCTCCAGCCTTTCTAAACCCTTTCTTTATTCTTTTCTTCCTTCCTCTTTTTTTTTTTTAAATTTTTCTTTTCCTTTTCTTCCGGGTAAAGCCCACAGGTTCTGGCTCCACCTGGACCAATCAGAAATCATAAAGGGGGAACACACAGCTAAAACCTTTCTTTATTAATATTGATTTCTCTTT
>PVIW01016915.1:0-15360 GCA_004026585.1 Noctilio leporinus | reverse complement strand
TAAGTTGGTGGTCTAGTTTTATCTTTTTGCATGTTGCTGTCCAGTTCTCCCAACACCATTTGTTGAAGAGACTGTTTTTACTCCATTGGATGTTCCTTCCCCATTTGTCAAATATGAGTTGACCATAGAGTCCTGGGTTAATTTCTGGGCTCTCTATTCTGTTCCATTGATCTATATGTCTATTCTTATGCCAGTACCATGCTGTTTTGATGACAGTAGCCTTGTAGTATTGTTTGAAGTCCGGCTCTTATTGAGCCTTTAGCCTCCCCACTGTACATTCTGAAATCCATAATAGAACAATGGGGTTAAAAGTGGGAGCCTCACCTGACTTTCCTTTCCAATAAATCTGAGTCACTGCTACTGATCTGTGTGACTCTGGTCCCTGACCTTTTGAAAGGAGCTTCCCCTGACCTTTCTCTTACACCTCCTTGTCTGTGTGTGGCCTGTTACTGTCAATGTATGCTTTTCCCAGCAAGACTATTCTCCTCAGAACTACATTGTTAGGGTTAGCCCTCTAGAGCCTTGCACTGCAGGGATTTTCTGTGTTTCTGCTGAATTACCCCACTATATAACAAGCTTCTTGAGAACAGGAGTCCTTACCTTAGTCAATTCTGCATCCCCAATATCTATTATGGAGTCCGACATGGTAAATGACTATAAATTAGTAAATAAGCTATCCTTAATATACCTCTCTGTCATCGACTTATTCATTTTGTTTCTCTTACTCTGACATCCATCTCTCTCTATCATCCAGTTCTCTCTACTATGTATTTCTCTATAATAATTCTCAGAATTTTCTCCCTTTTGCTCCTTTTGTTTTTCTCTGTGTCATCTTTCCCTCTTATCACTATTATCTCTTTGGCCCTCTCAACATCTATCTTCCTTTCTTTTTCTCTCTCCCTCTCTGTTTCCCTCCCTCCTTCTTTCCTTCCTTCCCTCTATCCCTCTCCCCTACTCTTCTTATTCTCCTCCCTCCTCCCTTTGTCCCTCTCTCATCACTCTTTTCTTTATCTTCTGCTACTACCTATGCCCCATGTGTGCTCCATGTTGGTACTATTCTTACCCACATCCAAGGGTGGCATCTATTCATGTGAAATATACCAGAAGACAGAGATTGATCCTATATAAGCCAGTCAGTTCAAGAATTGTTGCTTCAGTTTTCACCATGAGACAGACCCTATGGTTGTATCCAGGGCCTTGGCCTTAGACCTGTTTCCCTTTATTCACCCCTACCCTGCTGAGCAGCAGTCTCCCCTGTCAGCCTAATATGCATTATTCACTATGCTGTTCTATTTTTCCTGGTAGGAGTTGGGGCTCTTTGTCACAACTTTTCTTTTATACTCAGGTATCTCACCTCTTATCTTTCACTGTCTCAAGACCTTTACCTCTGTTTGATAACTCTGTCCTTCTCACTAATCTACAACTCTCAAGGGCAAAGACTGTTTGATTTATCTCTGTTATCACCATAGCTATACATAGATGGTACACAGTAAACATACAACAAATGCTTATCAAATGAATAAGCAAAGATTAGAGAATTTGAAACCCAGTGTTGACTTATTCAAAATTCTCAATCACTACCCTATTTTCTTCTTAGAGAAAAATGGGAAGATTGGCTAGATTGACTTTTTCCCTTAAAGACAACTAAGGGTCAGGACACCACTGTTAATTGGTCAGTAGCACTCATTTATTCCACAAATAATGTATTGAGTATATACTGTGTGCAGCTAACATTTAGTTTCTTCAGGAGTCATCCTTGGGATGAAGGAGATTTGAGTACTGGGAGATAAGGAGGGCCACTAAGCTTCCCACACCAGCTCCTTGCAAGATGTGCTACTTCATTTTAGGGAAAGAGGGGGTGGAGCGGAAGCTGCCTGGGAAGTGATTTCAGCTCTGGTTCCCTAAGCTGACTTCCTGCCCCTTTCTTGCTGTAGGAGAAACGCCCCTGTCAGTAGGCCACATTCATGGCATGTGGCCAAGCTGCTAGAGGGATGCCCTGAAGCGGCTACGACCATGCATGTCCCTTCTGAAGCCTTCAGCTTGTCCTGGCATTCCGGCTGCAACACAAGGTAAGTCTAGAACTCTCCTCTCAAGATGGTCTGCAGAATAGACAATGTGGCTACTCCTCTCTGTTCTAGAGCCTATTAGATGTTATAGAGCCCATTCAAAGCTAAAAAAGAGAGAGAGAGAGATGTTATAGAGCCCAGATTGCTGTAATAGAAAATGAAATGGGGGTTCAGTCTGTGTTCTAGTCCTATTCTGCTGCTAACTCTGACTTTGGGTCAGTCTTATTTCTTTTGGAAAATGTTTCTTGAAGTATTGAACTCACTTGGCTTGAAAAACACCACATTTCCCTGCTTTTCATCCTGTTTCACTGGCTGCTTCTCTGTAGCCTCTTTCTATGATTCTGCCTCATCTCCTTGGTCTCTTAATGAAGGAAGGCCCCAGGGCTCCTTCCCTGTCTGCAATGACTCACTAGCAATGTCATCCAGTGTTCATTAGCTCTGTCACAGAGCAAAAGCCTTCAGAATGCAACCTCCCTGAATAACAGGGTCTAGCTGCAGTGAGAATCTCTCAATACAGAGTGTGGTACAGTCTCTTGTTGAAACAACTGCCCAGAAGAAGATGCAGACGACTATTTCAACAAGTTCAGGGCTAGCAAAGCTGCTGGCCTCAGCTGTCTTTTTCCTTCCACAAGATCATCCCTCCAAGAAGAATGATCAGGGAAGCTAAGGGTTGAGTTTGCCCACACTTGGTGACTATTTGGCACTGGAAACCATGGACTCAGGTTTTGTTCTGAAAGAATTCACAAAAACATTTTTAGCTTGGCTCTTGTTGGAGTGAGGGTGTGGTTGTTTTCAGCAGGAAGAGTGGTGGGATGGGCAGCAGGTCCCCTTGCCAACAAGGAATTGAAGGATTCCAGTCCAGAGGTCAAGTGAGCAGAGCAGCTAAGGGTGCAGCTCAGGGAGCAAGTGTTAGGGGAGGCTGGCCTGAGTGTTTCATGGGCTCCTGCCACTGCTCAGTTCTGGCTTTCTGGACTGTGGCCTTTCTGAGTACAGCCTGAGTGCAGTCATCAGTAAAATGGGAGACAAATAACTCCCAAGTTACTGAAATGACTTGGCTCAATTTGGCTTTGTGTGTGGAAAATCATACTTAAAATTCAAGATTGTGTCTGACCTTAGTCCCTTCCTTGGTCTTCCCAGTTTGGCTTTATGTAATGTGGGGGATAAGGGCAACATTGTGGGCAGGTGTCACTATATTATCAATACTAGTAATAGAGAGGATGCTGATAACAATACCAATGGAAATAGCAATCAAGAAAGCAGCAGCTACCATGTATTGAACCTTTGCTAGGTGCCCAGGCTGTGATAAGAGTTTTACTTTTATTATGTCATTTCACCCACAAAGCAATCCTATGATGCAGATACTACCGTATTCCCATTTAACAGGTGATATAGAAGAAAAGTTAAGACATTGAACTTACAGGGTACGGGGTTCTAATTCCAACTCTGCTTCTTTAGCAGCTTTGTGAGGTTGTCAAGTTTACTTGACTTCTTGAAGCTTCAATTTTCTTAGTTGTAACGTGCAGATAATATCTTGCCTTAGGTTTGAAATTAGGTCCTTTAAAGTGCCTGACACATTATAGGTCCTCAGTAAATGGTATTACCATTATCAAGGGAAAAAACCAGGGGATGCCTATGTTCCATCCTTGTCTGGGCCACAAGCTAGAACTGGGCAATATTGAAAAAAAATCAACTCCTCAAAATCACTTCCTTTGTGGGACTTGCTTTATTTACACCAGTAGTTCTCAGAAGTGTGGTCCCTGGACCAACAACAGCAGTATGACCTGGCAACTTGTTAGAAGTAAATATTCACAGGATTTATCCAGACCTAAAACTTTGGTGATGACTAACCTATTTTGACAAGCCTTCCTTATGCTTCTTATGCATGCTCAAATTCCAGAACCACTGATTTACAAAATAGGCTGGCTGGAATCATCCCTTTAGGCCTCTCTCTAATGCTAATATCCTGTGATGGCCTCTCCTGGCAAAGAGCCTCATGATGACTCCTTAAGGACAGTGACAGGTTAGAAGCAATTTTAGACTGATTGACGTCAAACAGAACATAACTGCCACTGGAGTTCTCACCCTTTAAGTGTTTAGGATCTTGCTCCATCCTCCTTTCACATGCTGTTTTGTTTCCCATTTTACCACATCACTATATTGCTCCAGTGTCCATCTATTTCCCTGTTTTTGTTACTTATTTTCTTGATTTGTCTCACTGTCATTTGTGGCATGGGTGCTTCTGGGTAGCCCTGCCTTCTTCCATGGCAGGACTGGTCACAGTAAGAATGGGATCTGACAATTTGGCTAACTGATCAGTGTGCCCTGTGTCTTGCAGTGACGTGTGTGTGCAGTGGTGTCCACTGTCCCGGCATTGCAGCACTGAAAAAAGCAGCTCCATTGGCAGCATGGAGAGCCTGGAGCAACCAGGCCAAGCCACCTATGAGGGTCACCTCTTGCCTATTGACCAGAACATGTACCCCAACCAGCGTGACTCAGCTTACAGCTCCTTCTCAGCAAGCTCAAATGCCTCTGACTGTGCCCTTTCCCTCAGGCCAGAGGAGCCAGCCTCTGCAGACTGCCTCGTGCAAGGCCCAGGATCAGCTAAGGCTCCTAATGGCAAGCCCAATGTGGCTGAAACCTCAGGAGGTACCCAGCGCACCAATGGGGGCCACCTGACTCCCAGCTCCCAGATGTCATCCCGTCCACAGGAGGCCCACCACTCTGGGCCTGCCAAGGCTGCCAAGGGCCCACCGCAACCTCCAGTGAGGCGAGACAGTCTTCAGGCCTCCAGAGCCCAACTCCACAATGGAGAGCAGCGCAGGGCTTCTGAGCCTATGGACTCTTTTCAACAGAAGGATAAACTAAGCTTAGACTCTGAGCTGTGCCCAAGGAACCCTAACAGGTTCTGCTGCCTCAGTGGGCAAGACCAAGTGGCAAATGAGAGCCATCAGAACTGTGAGCTCAACCAACCTTCTGAATCTCACCAGCAGGGCTATGAGCACCTACTGATGGAGGCCTCAGCCAAAGCTGTTGGATTCCAAAAATCATATGACCAAGTATCCAGCATAGATTCCAGCCCACTCAACAAGGTTTCAGCAGAGCTAACTAAGACTTCTTTTTTTGGCAGCCCTCCACACTTCACAGGACTTGCAGGCCATCGCCATAGTGCCCCCGAACAGCTGCTGGCATCCCACTTGCAGCATGTGCACCTTGATACCAGGGGTAGCAAGGAGATGGAGCTCGCAACTGGGCAGGATGGGCATGAGTGGACCATGTCCCCTTTGCATAGCAGCCACACAGGAAAGAATAGTCCATGTTCTCCTGCAGGGAGAACCCAAGACCAGCCCAGCAAAGAGAAAAAGACCAGGCCAGTGGATAATAGGTCTTTGGGTTCAGGGCACCAGAGCCCAAGCAGCTCCTCACATGAAGAAGTTGGTGGACACCCTCCAGAAAGAGGTTTCCAGGACCCAAACAGAATAAGCAGAGCAGGCAATGAATTGGCCAACCAGCAGCCCTCTGCCTCTGGCTCTTTTGTTCAACAAACCAGGGACTGTTCTTTAACTACTAAAGTAGCTAGCACCACAGAAGAAACTGAAGAAGGGGACAATGAGCCTAAGGAATGTGGCCAGGTGGGTGGTAGGCGAAATGGAGGGACGCGGGGCCGCTCAATCCAAAACCGGCGAAAGAGTGAGCGTTTTGCTACCAACTTGCGTAATGAAATTCAGAGGAGGAAGGCCCAGCTCCATAAAAGCAAGAGTCCCTTATCACAGTTGTGTGACACTAAGGAGCCAGTGGAAGAGACTGAGGAACCTCTAGAAAGTCTTTTACTTCCTGCCTCTAACTCACCTCTTCTACCTTCATATAAAAAACCACCTAGCTCCAGAGAGAAGCTTTTTAACAAGAGCATGATGCTTAGGGCTAGATCTTCAGAATGCCTCAGCAAAGCCCCTGAGAACCATGAATCTAGGACAGGCTTGGAGGGACGAATAAGCCCTGGCCAGAGGCCTGGACAGTCATCTATGGGCCTGAACACCTGGTGGAAAGTATCTGATCCATCCCCTTTAGAGTCTGAGAAAACAAAAGTTCACCATGGAGTCCATGCAGGTCATTGGAAATGGTCTCCAGAGCACAACCTACAGCCACATATGGCACGAGCCATGGAAAGCTCTTCCAACCCAGGAGATAACAGGGAATTGAAGCCTTCTACTGCCCAAGCTGGGGAGGAAGCCATCCTTTTGCCCTTTGCAGACAGAAGAAAGTTTTTTGAAGAGAGTAGCAAATCCTTATCGACATCTAATTTGCCAGGTTTAACCACTCATAGTAACAAGACTTTTACCCAGAGACCAAAACCTGCAGACCAAAACTTCCAGTCAATGAGCTCCAGCTACAGAGAATTGAGACACCATCCCATGGACCAATCATATCATTCCACAGACCAACCATATCATGCCACAGACCAATCATATCATTCCTTGTCACCTCTTCAGTCAGAAACTCCTACTTACTCAGAATGTTTTGCAAGCAAAGGTCTAGAACAACCCATGTGTTGTAAGCCACTGCACTGTGGTGATTTTGATTACCACAGGACCTGCTCTTACTCTTGCAGTGTCCAGGGAGCTGTAGTACATGACCCTTGCATTTATTGTTCTGGGGAAATCTGCCCTGCTTTACGAAAAAGAAATATGATGCCAAACTGTTACAACTGTCGATGCCACCACCACCAATGCATTCGATGTTCAACTTGCTATCATAATCCGCAGCACAATACCCTCGAGGACAATAGCTTGGCACCTGGCAATGCTTGGAAACCCAGAAAGCCAACTGTGCAGGTGAGGATTTGGTTCTTGCATGGGTGAGCTTCATTATTCTCTTTCTAAGGAGAAAGCAAGGTGAATCATTTGAAAACAATTTTAATTTCTTAAAACTGTAGAGTCCTGGTCCACCATATGGTAGCTTACTAACCTTGGGCAGGACACTCAACCATCAAAATGGCAGTTCCCTCATTTTTAGTTAGAATAAAATAACTTTTGCTTCACAAAGTGGACAGAACTGGGAATTATAGCCTGATTATATAATTGGTATCTGAGTGACCTTAAGCAAGTTACTCATCTACCAAAATTTGCAATTATGTGATTTTTAAAACGTAAATATTTTATTATTTATACTATTACAGTTGTCCCAATTTTCCCCCCTTTCCCCTTCTTCCAGCCCAACCCCTACTCCCACAGTCAATCCCCACACTGTTGTCCATGTCCATGGGTCATTCATATATGCTCTTTAATCCCTTCACCTTCTTTTAGTCAGTCCCCACCTCCCACCTCCCCGCTTATAGTTGTCAGTCTGTTCCATGTTTCTATACCTCTGGTTCTGTTTTGCTTGTTAGTTTATTTTGTTCATTAGATTCCACTTATATATGAGATGATATAGTATTTATCTTTCACCAACTGGCTTATTTAATTTAGCATAATAGTCTCCTGGTTCATTCATCTGTTGCAAAAGGTAAGAATTACCTTCTTTTTTTTTTATTGCTACCTAGTATTGCATCGTGTAAATGTACCACTTTACTTATCCACCCAATCTTGGCTATTGTAAATAGCACTGCAATGAACATAGTGGTGCATAGTTTTTGGGAAATTGGTGTTTTGGGATTCTTAAGATATACTACCAGCAGTGCAATCCTTGGGTCAAAAGGCAGTTCCAGCCTGTGAACCTAAATGTTGCCGGTTGGATTCCCAGTGAGGGCACATAACCAGGTTGCAAGCCAGGTCTCCAGCCAGGTCAGTAGCTGGAGGCAGGTGAAAGACAACCTCACATTGATGTTTCTCTCCCTTTCTTCCTCCCTCCCTTCCCTTCTCTATAAAAATAATGAATAAAAATCTTTAAAAAATTTTTAAAAAGGCAGTTCCATTTTTAATTTCTTAAGGATTTTCCATACTGTCTTCCACAATGGCTGCACCAGTCTGCATTCCCACCAACAGTGCACTAGGGTTCTCTTTTCTCCACATCCTTACCAGCACTTGTTTGTTGATTTTTAAATAATGGCCATTCTGGCAGGTGTCAGGTCCACAATCCTCATTGTGGATTTAATTTGCATCCATCTGATCCTAGTGATATTGGGCATTTTTTTACATATGTCTATGGGCCCTCTGTATGTCCTCCTTGGAGAAATGTCTATTCAGGTCCTTTGCCCATTTTTAATTGGATTGTTTGTCTTTTTGGTGTTGAACTGCATAAGTTCTTTTTATATTTTAGAGAGTAAACTTGTTCGATGTATCATTGGCAAGTATATTCTCCCATGCATTTGGTTCCCTTTTCTTTTTCTATTTCTCTTTTTAAAGATTGATTTTATTCATTATTTTTAGAGAGAAGGGCAGGAAGGGAGGAAGAAAGGGAGAGAAACATCAATGTATGGTTGCCTTCACCTGCCTCCAGCTGGGACCTGGCTGGAGACCTGGCTTGCCACCTGGTTATGTGCTCTGACTGGGAATCAAAACCTTTGGGTTCCCAGGCTGGCACCTATCCACTGAGCCACCAGACAGACCTCCCTTTTCATTTTGATGATGGTTTCTGTTGCTGTGAAGAACCTTTTTAATTTGATATAGTCCCATTTGTTTATTTTTCCTGTGTTTCCCTTGCCTTAGGAGATAAATGGGCAAAACTATTGCTACATGAGATATCTGAACTTTTACTGCCTATGTCATTCAACCACCAATATTTGCAGTTATGTCATTTTTAAAAGGACAAAAAGAATTTTTACTTCATAAAATAGCCAGTACTAAACAAAGTCTTATTGCTTCATCACTAAAGTGGAGGATAATAATGGGTGCCTCATAAATTAGCTGTGAGGATCAAATGAGGTTGTGTATATAGAGTGTCATGCCCAGTACCTGATACAAAACAGCATGTATTCTCTTCCATTTCCTGCTTTAAAACTATTTGGAACTCCAAAATTTGCAAACAGTTCCCCAAGCTTTGCTTTCAGAGATCTGACTTGTCTGGTTTTCTAAAGGAGGGATCTTTTCCACTTTTCTCCAGTCTCTCTCTGTATCAGAGAATCAGATTTAGAGTGGATGTTGCTATACTTGGATGTGACCTGCCACCCTAACATAAGCCACCACCATCTCCCAGAGTACTTCTGGGAGGACCCCCTAAGTCTTACCAGCTCACTGCCAGATTCTTTCTCCATGGCTTTCTTAGTGCCACCTTTTGGCTGGTGCATTCAAACCCAAAGTTAGTTTCTGAGTTGAACTGCTGTTGCACATGCAGACACTTCTGAATGACTTGGTGTATGAATTGCCCAATACATATTTTTAAAATAAGGGAACCTTAGGGATAAAAGAAGACTTACACAGAAGAGTACATACTCTACTATTCCTTTTATATAAAGTTCTTTTTTTATATTCTTGTTTATTCTATTATAGTTGTCCTAATTTTTCCCCCTTTTCCCTCCTCCACCTAGCTCACCTCCCACTCTCACAGTCAATCCCCACCTTGTTGTCCATGTCCATGGACCATTTATACATGTTCCTTGACTATACCCTTCCCCTTCTTCCCCCTCTTATTCCCCTCCCCCCTCCCCTCTGGTCATTCTCAGTCTGTTCTATGCTCCCATGTTTCTTGTTCTATTCTGCTCGTTAGTTTATTTTGTTCATTAGATTCCTCTTATGAGTGAGATTATATGGATTAATCTTTCACCTACTGGCTTATTTCATTTACCATAGTACTCTCCAGTTCCACCCATGGTGTTGCAAAAGGTAGAAATTCCTTCTTTCTTTCTGCTGTGTAGTATTCCATTGTGTATCACAGTTTGGGTTTTTTTGGGGAGGGGGCAGTTTTCAACAGAGATTTTTTTAAATTTATTTTATTGTATTTTTTAATCTATTCATCTACTGATGGGCACTCAAGCTATTCTAAATCAACTATTCTAGGAAAAATAATTTAAAATAGTTGTTGCCAATCAGGAGTGGCACAGAGATTGACTGGGAAAGGGCAAAGGGAACTTAATTGGTTGATGATAATGTTTTATATCTTGATAAGAGTTTGAGTTATACAGGTATATAAATTCATCATAACTCAACAAATGCACATTTAATATGTGTGTATTTCACTGGAAGTAAATTTTGACTTAAAATATTATAAACAAATATAGAACTTTAATTAATGATAGGTATGCTGAAAGTTTTGAAGTCTATTGATGCTCTAACATATTTTTATAGTTTTCAGCATACAAATGTTACAATGTTTTATTATATTTATCCCTAAGACTTCATGATTTTGATGCTATTGTAAATAGCATTTTTAATGCCAATAAAAATTCTTTGTTACTAGTATATAGAAACACAATTCAATTTTACTGTATTTGCCTAGAATCCTACAAACTTTCCAAACTCATTTGTTGGTTCTAGTAGCTTCTTGGTAGATTTTTAAAGATTTTATACATAGATAATCATGTCATCTGTAAATGGAGATAATTTCACATTTTTCTTTCCACTGTGTATGCCTTTTCTAGGGGAGAGGGGGGCCTTAATGCATTGTCTGGGGCCTTAATGCACTGTCTAAGACCTCCAATACAAAATCTAATAGAAGTGGTAAGACTGGATATTGTTGCTTTGTTCCCTGTCTTTCACTATTAAGTATGATGTTAGCTGTAGGTTTTTTTGTAGATGCCCTTTATCGGCTGTAGATATTTCCTTTTATTCCCAGCTTTCATCAGGAGTGGATGTTGGATTTTTCAAATGTTTTTTCTGTATCTATTGAGATGATCATATAGTTTTTCTTTGTTAGTTTTCTGATATAGTGAATTACACTGATTCATTTTGGAAAGAAGAACCAGCCTAGCACCACCTACTTGGTCATGACATATTATACTTTTTAAGTATTATTAGATTTTATTTATTCATAGTTTGTTAAAGATTTTTGTATCTATGTTTATCATGGAGTTTAGTCTGTAGTTATCTTGCAATGTCCTTATCTGGTTTTTATATTCAGGTGCTGGCCTTACCAAAAGAGCTAAAAGGTGTTCCCTTCTCTTTCATGTTCAGGAAGTTTGTATAGAATTGGTATTTCTTCCTTAAATGTTAAATAGGATTCATCATTGAAGCCAACTGGTCCTGGAGTTTTCTTTGTGGAAAAAAAATTTAACTACAAATTCAATTCCTTTAATAGATGTGGAAAGACTATTTTAATTACAAATCCAATTTCTTTAATAGGTATAGATTATCTGTTTCTTCTTGAATGAGCTTTGGTAGTTTATCTTTCAAGGAATTTGTCCATTACATTTAAACTTTAGATTCTTATGGGGATAAAGTTGTTTATAAGTTAATTTGAAATGCATCACGAAATTAAGATGGATTGGTGGATGGCTAGGGAAGCGAATAAAGAGATGTGTGATAAGACAAATGTGGTAAAATATTAATTGTACAATCTAGGTGGTAGATATATGTGTGTTGATTGTAAACTTGTTCAACTCTTCTGTATGCTTGAAAATATCTGTAATAAAATGTTTTTAGAAAGAGGAGAGGAAATATAAAATAATTGTTTAATGGCACTGATGCTGAAATCAGACTGCCTAGGTCCAAATTCCTAAGCCTTCCCACTTAATAATGGAGGTAGTAACAGTACTACTTCATCAGTTGGTTGTGAGCATTGAATGATAGAACATATGTAAGGTATTTAGAACAGTGGCTGTGAGATCGTAATCATCTTATAAGTGTGAGTTATTATCTTTTAAAATAAGGGAAGAGATTGGCTTAGCTTGAGAAAGTTTGTTCAAAGAAGGACCTGCAAGTGGACAATAGAAAAAGGGGACTGGCCCTGGCTGGTGTGGCTCAGTGGATTGGCAATGGCCTGTGAACCCAAAGGTCACTGGTTTGAGTCCCAGTCAGGGCACATAACCAGGTTGCAAGCCAGGTCTCCAGCCAGTTCTGTAGCTGGAGGCAGGTGAAAGGCAACCATACATTGATGCTTCTCTCCCTTTCTTCCTCCCTCACTGCCCTTCTCTCTAAAACTAATTAATAATATCTTTTTTAAAAAAGAAAAAAAAAGGGCACTGAAGTGGGTTAGGGGCAGGGAGTTAAGGACATGGTTGCTGCAGAAGTGTCATCCCGGGACCAATAACTCCATAAAGGAAGGAGGTGAAATCTGTAGGTTGCGTCAGCTGGCAGCAGCAATGCAGATTTTCTTTTGCATCCTGAGGGAGGAACACATCCAGTTCCTAATGCCTGTTGGACTAGCTAAACAGGTATGCTTAGACACTAGGCTTTCAGACATGTGGATGACCATCTAAGAGCCACTTTATGCCCATTCTTACCCCTAGGACCTGAACACTCTCCCACCCCCATGAGGAAAACTTATGGCATGAATTAAGAGACTCCAGCCCATATGACTTAATCTGTGTAAAGTAGAACTGATATCCTTCTCCTTATGGCCCCTGGAAGATGTTGGAGAGCTAAATGGCTCCTGTTTAGTGCTGTTAAGAGAACTAAAATCAGTATACACTTACATCTCTCATTCTTTATGCCAGTTTTCGATATATTATCAAATTATTTCATTTAATAATTGTATGATATAAGTTATAATAGGATCCCCATTTTACAGCTGAGGAAACTGAGGCTCAGAGGCATCACACATCTAGCAGATGGCAAAGCCAGTATTTGAACAATAACTAAACATTTGAGGATCTACTGTGCACCAGATAATGCTCTAGGCATTTCACATGTATCAGCTCATGCAGTCTTCAAAGCAATCAAGAAATAGGTAATGTTATTATCACAATCACATTATTAAATAGCTGGGGAAAATGAGATAAAGAAAAGTTGTGCATTTTGCTTGAAGTCACAAAGCAAGTGTGGGATTTGAATTCATATAGTTTAGCTTAAAGGTCAAGCTCCTAATTTTGTTCCACTGTCTCTCTATAAGCTGATTTCAAAGCCCAGGCTCCATCCAGTATGCCAGGCTGCCTTCTAGAAGTACTTCCATTGGGGAAACAAGATCCCACCAGTCATTCCCCATCTGCAAGATGCCATGGGGTAACTGTCTCTTTAGTTCAAAGGGTGCAGGCAATCTAAGCTCAAGAAAAAAAGTACTATGATACTGGGAATCTGTGAAGGAGGTTGGGAGTTGGGACAGAACTTTGTTTGGTTTGGCCACTGCTATTTACTGAGCACTTCCCATAGGGCTAGACAGGGCATGGACAGGAAATCCTGGCTCCCACTGTGGCTGAACAAGTATGAGGGCAGGGACATCTCACAAGGGTATCAAGGCAGAGTCTGAAATCTAACAAGTGGCTAGAACTGCTCTAACATGACAGGTACAGACAAGGACTGCTCTGATCCTGTAAAAGCAATAAAACCTCATCCTTTACCTGGCAACTAACACCCAGAGCCTCCTGAGCTCCATCCTGAGCAATGTGCTAGGCATTCTCTATGTACATCTCATTTTATCCCTACTACTGGGACCCCAAGCAAAGCTAGATAGCAAAGTCCTTATTTGCCAGAGGGGAATCTGAAGTTCAGGAAAGTGACGTAAGTTCCCTCTAATAACACAGCTATTAAGTATCTTAGCCAATATGACTAACACCAGATGTCTTACTCCCAAAAGAGAGTATTTTTTATTTACCTGGAGAAAAGGTAATGAAACTTTAAATGAGTCCAATAATACCTTTGGAGAAAGGAGGAATTTGGAAGATGGGTGAGGCTTAGAAAAACTGTGCATTCCTGTTGAACTAAACTATGAGCTACTAGAGAGGGGGTGCTAAGTGCAAAATTGGGGAGAACGCAAACACAAACTTGCATTGTTTGGAGTTAGAATAGGAAGGTAGAAATTTTTTTTACAAATAGCACACAAAAAGAGGGGAAAGCCCTTACAGGAAAAATGCCCAGGGTGAAGACTCTACTCCTGTCATGTGGGGAACATGGCATCTGGCACTCAGGATCCCCAAGGATAAGCCCATCTCAGCCTCTGCCAGTGGATCTGGGAGAAGGAAGGGCCCATGCAGTACAGCAGTGGACTGGAATGTATGATCTCCCTCTGGCTCACTCTAGGAAAGGGTTGCAGCAGCAGGAGCTTTAGGCCTCAAAGGCCCCTCAAGAGCCAGGGCTTCTAAGAAGATGCTTTCTGTGTTGGAAGAATCAAAAGGAAAAAGCAGCTTCACCAGGCAGAGCAAACAAAAAACCCTCCTTTTCAATAGCCAGAACAAAACGAATGTGCTAAACTGGTTTTTAACATGGTTTGGGAGGGGAATGGAGAAAGAGAGGAAAACACAATTTCTAGACTACACTGTCCAGATCCCTGGGTGCTCTCTTAGTCTCTGCATGCCCCCAGCAGCACAGCAGGCCTCCTGACAGAAAAGCAGTCCCCATATGCATATTTCTCTAGCCTGCATGGGAGAGTAGACACAGTGAGCTGGGGTACCTGGCCAAGGACAAGTTCCTAAATTCTTCATATTTTTCAGGTCTTTAGCTACCTGACTACTAAGAGCTTCTTAACTTATCGGATTTTTACCTTGCAGGAATTTTCTGGGGACAAATGGAAACTAACAACAGGAAACAGGAAGGCCATCCAGTCAGGGAGGTAAGTAGCTGCTCAGGGTGTTGGGGTGGTGGGTTGGTGCCTCTGAGGTTTCTATAGAAATGATAAGGTCCTCTGTTTGTTCAGCTTTCTTTGAGGAAGCTGGTTTGGTGTTTATAGCGAGGGCTTGATGTCATAGATGTCATCCAGTCTGCCCCCAGGCAGCTGGGCTACAGACCAAACTGATTGCTAGGGCATTTTAGAATACAGAGTAGTCTAGAAGTATTGTGGGACATTGTACCATCATCTTGAAGGCCCGAGGCAGGCCTGCCCAAGCACAAGAACATGTAGGACCAGACCATGCTGAAACAGATGAGGAAGCATAAGTTATGTCTACCTTCCCAGTGGCCACTGGGCAGCTGAAGGGAGCAAACAGGAGGTAAGACTATCAACTACTGCTGTGCCTTTGCCTCAGAGTGGTTGGAGGTACTAGTTTCTTGGGTTCTGCCACCTTTCTTTTCATAGGGCTTTTTAAAAACTTAAGGTCTGCCCATTAAAAGTCCAAGGGCAGATTGTGCTAATAATAGGTTAAAATTCCTTAAAGAAAGCAGGGACATTTTCACAAATGGCATATATGGCTTAGGCCACAAGAAAAAGAGTTGCTTGGGCAAAAGTCTTAAGGAAAATAATGCTCAGAATGGAGAGTCTGTCCCTGTTATGTGGCAAATCTGGCATGCAGCACTCTTTTTTTTTTTTTTTTTTTTTTTTTTTTTTTTTTTTTTTTTTT
>PVIW01016914.1:0-15360 GCA_004026585.1 Noctilio leporinus | reverse complement strand
AAGAAGGGGAGCAACTTAGACAAGAACCTAGTATAAAGGAACCATGGACATGGACAACAGGGGGGATTGACTTTGGGGGGAAAGGGTGGGTGGGGAGGGGGACAGAGGGGAGCAAAAAAGGGATGGATGTAATACAACAACAATAAAATTTAAAAAAAAATTTGGTACATTTACACAATGGAATACTACACAGCAGAAAAAGAGAAGGAACTTCTAACCTTTGCAACAACATGGATGGAACTATTATGCTTAGTGAAATAAGCCAGTCAGTGAAAGACAAATACCATATGATCTCACCCATTTCAGGACAATAATAAACAAAACAAACAAATAAGCAAAACAGAACCAGATATATGAATACAATGAATAGACCTTCAGTGGGCAAAGGGGAGGGAGGAGGTGGGAGGGGAGAGGAGGAGGCAAAGAAGGGAAGCAGTTTAGTCAAGGAACTAGTATGGAAGAACCATGGACCTGGACAATAGGTGGGATTGACTTTGTGGCAGAGTGGGTGAGTGGGGAAGGGGACAGAGGGAAGGAAAAAGGGGATGGATGTAATAAATTATAAAAAAGATGGGAACAAAACAAGGATGCTTGCTTTTTCCGGTTTTATTCAGCATTGTACTGGAGGTTCTAGTCAGGGTGACTAGACAAGAAAAAGTTAATCTGTACTTGTAGATGGCTTACGAATAGAAAAGCTTAAGGGATCCACTAAAAGACGAATAGAACTAATAAGTTCATCATGATTTCAGAATTCATTAACATGATATGGCAATTGTATTCTTTTATAGTGACAATAAAGAATCTTAGAATGAAATTTTTTAAAAAATTCCCTTTACACTAGTACCAAAAAATTTTTAAAAATTTTGATAAACAAATATAATACTTTAACATTGAAAACTACAAAACATTATTGAAAGCAATGAAATAAGACCTAAATAGATATCCCATGTCCATGGATTAGAAGACTATTGTTAAGATGACAGTACTTCTCACATATGTCTGCAGATTCAACACAATCCCTATCAAAATATCAGATGTCTTTGTGGGGGGCAAAAAATGACAAGGTGATCCTAAAATTCATGTGGAAATACATGGGACCCAGAATATTCATAAACAATCTTGAAAATGACTAAACTTGGAAGATGAATACTTGCCCATTTAAAAATTTACTACAAAGCTACAGTAGTCTAGTCAGTATGACACTGAGCTAAGGATAGATATAAATAAATGGATATCACATGGATTTCAGAAATAAGTTATTACAGTTATGATCAATTGATTTTTTAAAATTTTATTGTTGTATTACATCCATCCTCTTTTTGCTCCCCTCTGTCCTCCTCCCCACCCACCCATTCCCCCCAAAGTCAATCCCACCTGTTGTCCATGTCCATGGTTCCTTTATACTAGGTTCTTGTCTAAGCTGCTCCCCTTCCCTGCCCCTGCCTCCCCCCTCCCCCCAACTCCTTTCCCCCTGACCACTGAAGGCCTATTTACTGTATTCATATATTTGGTTCTGTTTTGCTTGTTGTTAGTTTTGTTCATTATTGTCCTATAATGGGTGAGATCATTGATTTTTGACAAAATTGACAAAAGAAAGTTCAGAGGGAAGGAAATGATATTTAGCCAATGGGATTTAGCCAATAGGCTTGACTAAAATTGATGTTTAGCCAAATTGCGTATAGCCAATAGGATCTACATGCAAGTAATTAATTTGGTCCTGAACCTCACACCATACACAAAGAATGAACTGTACATGTATAATAGGCCTAAGTATAACAGCTTAACCTATAAACTTCTTCAAAGA
This sequence comes from Noctilio leporinus, assembly GCA_004026585.1. Taxonomy (NCBI): domain Eukaryota; kingdom Metazoa; phylum Chordata; class Mammalia; order Chiroptera; family Noctilionidae; genus Noctilio; species Noctilio leporinus. The sequence goes on along the minus strand of PVIW01016914.1, from coordinate 13,556 downwards.
AAACATAGGAGTAAATCTTCATGATCTTGGGTTACACAAAAAATTTTAGACATAATACCAAAGGCACAAGTGATAAAAGAAAAATGATAAACTAGATTTACTCAAAAGTAAATAATTTTCACTTTAAAAGATATCATTATGAAAGTGAAATGTCACCCCAAACTCTGGGAAAATATACTTATAAATAATATATCTTATGAAGTACTTCTATTCAGAATATATAAAGACTTCTCACAACTCAATCCTAGAAAGACAACTACTCATTAAAAGCAGAATAAGAATTTGAATATTTTCCAAAGAATATGTACAGATGGCCAATAAGCACATGAATAGACACTCAACATTATTAGTCATTAGGGAAATGAAATCAAAACCACAAAGAGGTAACATTTTTCACTCACTAGTGTTAGTGAGGTTGTAGAGACATTGGAACTCTCTCATACATTGCTGTTGGGCATGTAAAATGGTGCAGTTCTTTGGAAAACAGTTTGGCAGTTCCACAAAATGTTAAATACAGAATTACTATATAACTTAGCAATTCCGCTCCTAGATACCTATTTACCCAGGAGAAATGAAAACATATGTCTATGCTAAAACTTGTATATGAATATTCATAAATCATTATTTACACTAGTCCCAAAACAGATACATCTCAAATGTCCATCAAATGATGAATGGATAAATAAAACATGCTATAGTCATATAATAGAATATTTCTCAATAATGAAAAAAATAGAGCACTTTTACATGCCATCGTATGAATGAACCTCTAGTGCATTATACTCAGTGAAAGAAGCCAGACATGTAAAGCTACATATTATGATTATGTTTATATGAAATGTTAAAAAAAATCTGTAGAGACAAAGTGACTGGTAGTTGCCTGGGGTTTGGTGTGGGAATGGGGATTGACTACATGTAACAAGGTTTTTTCTTTTTCTTTAGGATAATTGACATGTTCTAAAATTAGATTGGGGTGGTAGTTGCACAACTCTGTAAATATGTTAATATTCCTTAAATAATACATTTTAAATGGGTGAATTTTATCATGTATAAATTATGATATCAACAAAATTGTTAAAATGCAGTGGTTTAAGAAAATAATAATTAATATTATGACTTTATAAAGAATAAGATTAAACAAATCAAATTATAAAATATATTTCCAGAAAAAATATAACTCTCAAATTTATATTCCTGTTACCTTTTCAGGATCTTGTTCTATTGTTAATTTCCCCCATGTACTTGTTTTGTGCCCTACCAGAATCCTTTGGATTCTGTGCTCCATCTTTTCTCTTGTCTTGAGCCTATTTACCCTTTCAGAACTTCTTTCTCCCCAGCATCTGGCTTGTGCTATCATCTCTCTCCTAAAGCTCTTTCTCCTGAGGATTATTTTATTTACAGAAGTTTGAGTGTTTTTCTCAAACTTATGGTTCTATTTTGATAAAAGATGGCAAATAATTTCTCTTGGGTTTAAGAAGTTAGCAGATGTTTACTGAGTACATGCTACATACTTGACTGTATGATGATAATTTTGGTGGCTTAGATTGCTGATCTTTATATTTTGGGAGCAATAAGAGTTTTTAAATATGTCCCATGAAATATTATCTATAGAAGTACTGACTAATTATATTTCCTGACAGTTTTAAAATTTTTATTAAATTTATTGGGGATGACATTGGTTAATAAAATTATAGTTTTTAATCAACCTATAGAAAGATCTCTATTTCAAAATGACAAGCAATTGCCTTTTCTTTGTCCTTGATTTTTCTTGTGTCTTGAACTTTAAAACAATTGTGTGCTGGTAAATTAGCTCTCCAGAGAAAATTAAAGAAATGAAACCTATATGTGTAGTATTTGTGATTTCCATCATGGATATATTCCCACTGTAGCCAGTTTCAAGTTATATTAGTAACTTGATATTATCCAATGCAGAGTTGAGAAACTTGTCAGCTTGAACCTTCTACTAAGAGGCAGTTGCTTTTAGTCCTAATGCAATCAAGAATATCTTTCACACTGTTTCTGAGGTAGCACCCAAGTTGGTTGGAAGGACTTTGGGAAGAAGAGAACTAATGCTTCTGAAGTACAAACTTTGTGCTAGGCACTATGCCCTTTAGGTACTCCTTATAACATAGTGAAGGAGACACCCATTTCACAGGTGAATTAAGTGGAGGCTCAGAGAGATGAAATGGTCTGCCTAAAGCTGTACAGTATACTGCTGAGCTAGAATCTGAATCCTGGTGCCAAATCCCATGCTACTTTCATTGCACCATGATACATCCTAGGGAAAAGCTAGCAGTGAGAAAAATGAGATACTGTACCTTTCCAGTGGTAGAGCCCTGGATATTGCTCACATTCTAGGGATTTGGTACATCATTTGTTGTACATTTGGCTTCCTAAAGGATATTAGGGTGATCTCTGTGTGGGTAGCAGGCAAGGAAGGCAATGAAGACCAATGCATAATGTGGAGCAGGGAACTTTCAAATCCTTGGATTGATTTGAGACTAAGGAGGGAATGAATTGAATGGCTAGGTGTGGGAGTGGCATAGATGTTGAAGTAGCACATTTCTCGGGCCTCGGGTGAGACCTGGAATTACCCATTTGAGAGGTCAGTACTGTCCCTGGAGGTAGTGGTTTCCAAATCAAGTCAGGGAGTACAATAATTAGAGCAATTTTATTTTTTATTAAATGTATCAAAGTAACATTGGTTAATAGGATTATGTAAGTTTCAATTCAATGATACATCATCTGTATATTGTATATCCTTTACTAGAAAAAAATCTCCATAAGAGCAAGAATCTTTCTTTTGTTTATTACTATGTCCCCATTGTCACTGCTGTGCTTGGCACTCAATATGATGGGTGGATGAATGGATGGATGGATGGAAGGATAAATAGATGACTTGCTTCCAGATCTGTAATACTATTCCAGACTTGGCTACTGCTTGAAACCATTTTTTTTTTTTCTCAGATAGCTATAAGAGATCAACACTGCATCCTCTCACATTTTTCACAGCTAAGTATTTTATTAATGACTATATAAAGACAAATGATGAGTTGGTTGATGAGATGTGTAACATGCCTTTGGGAAGCCCTCGTCACTCTCTTTGGGTTGAATAGCTACCAGTTATTGAGTGTTTACTGTATGTCAGGTAGAAAAATAAGTGCTTTACATTCATTAACTTACTAATCCTCATAATGAACTTATGAAATAGACAATAAGGCATATCAGCTGGAATAACCCTGCAGAATGCTGTTCTTTCAACTATTACCTACATGGCCTAAAGATGACAAGGTTAAATCCCCACATAACATTAATAGTCCTTCAAGCTCCTTCACTTCAAGTCTCCTCCACTGCTTTTGGGAGAGTAGTTCTCTTAAAACAGGATAACATTTTGACTCTTCAAACATTCTACAAGGAAGGGAGTCACAGATGTCTGCAGAGTGGCCATGAACTGAGGCAGGAAGTGATTTAAGGTGGGGACCTTCAAGGTCATCCAAGAAGAGGCCCCTGCCATTCAAAACCTTCAAGTGATCCAGGGGAAAGACCAACATAAAACAAATTATTAGCCTGGGATTCTCTCATTTTTCTCTGTCCTCTGACTTAACCCATTGCTCAATCTCTTCTCCCAGGACATTCCCATCTTTCAAAGGCTCCCTGTCTCTTCTCTTTGCTCTGGGGGATGTACAGGGTGTGTGCAATACATTGGCAATAACTTTGCATCTCCTTATTTCACCTGCTTCTTATTGATTTTGAAAAACTATGTTTCTAAGGTTATGATTTAACATCATTGTTTCAGATATAAAGTATTACATTCTGAGAGCAACTATCTTATTGAAGGAATACAATGTTAGAGCAACCGTAATTTCTGGACTGCATGCAGGGAGAACTGCTAAGGAAATTTTGGACTTCAATAGCATCCCTTTATGCACAGTTTACAATGTGAAGAAGGTATATGATGCTGATCCTGATGTCACCATACCAACAAGGAAAATGCATAAGGTACACAAGGACTGCACAAGTCACGAAAGGATTGCACAAGTCCAGCTATTGTACACAGAATCCAGAAGATCATCAATGAAGATCCAGGAAAGCCAATGCACTCCATAGCAAGAGAACTGCAGATGTTGGCTGCAACAGTTCCCAAGGTTATTGTTGAAGATCAGATACAGATTGTATGTTCTTAGAAGAGGCCAGTTTATGACACAGCAGACAAAGGAAAGGAGCTTTGAAAAAGCAAAGAAACTGCTAACAACATTGAAAAATCCCAAAGAAAATAACCCTTTGATTTTCTTCTTGGATAAACAGAATTCTCAGCAGGACCAAATAGTCAACAGAAGACACAACAGGTGGCTCTGTGAGAATCTTAATGAAGTCCCAATTGTCACGAAAATGAAATTTTCCTGCTACAATGATGGTGTTAGGTGTTGTCAGCAATGAAGGAGATACCATGACCCTACATTTTTTCCCCACAAGGCTTGACGGTGACTGCTGATGTTTACCTTGACATTTTGAGAGGAGTAGTTGTATCATGGATGATGCAAGTTACAAATGGACGTCATTTTATCTTCCAAGAAGATGGTGCACCAGCACATAATGCCAAAAAGGTGCAAGAATTTCTCAGTGTCAATGTTCTTGAATTCTTGTCAAAGGAAATCTGGCTGCCTAGTTCACCAGATGCAAATCCTTTAGACTATTATGTATGCAGCATTTTTGAGAGAGGAGTTAATAAACAACCTCATTCCAATAAAGAGGCTGTTAAAGCTAAAATTGAAAACATCATGATGTCAATCGATAAAGAAAAGTTAATGAAAGCGTGTTCAAGATTCCAAAGTTGAATCGAGTCTATTATTGCAGCAAATGGAGACTTTTTTGAACAACTAAAAAATAATAACTATGTTTATGTATTTACATGTAAGAATAAATTTATTTCAAAATATAATACTTCTGTGGTATGTTGTTTAGTTTACTAAAATTTTGCCAATTGATCTCATGCACCCTGTATAACTATGCATGAGGGTTTGCAGTCATGTGTGACTGTGTGGAAGTATATGGCTGTGTGTGGGGCTGTGTAAGTGCTACCATGGTTCAGCTATGCAAGGGCTGGATGGGTGAGTTTATTGATCAAAAAGTATATCTATGAATAATCAAATGGAAAGATTTTTCCTAGTTTGTGTCCACTCAGAAGAAGATACAAATTCATGAAGCCTGAATTTAGGCCCAAAGGTCACTTGACAATTTCCGGTGACAGACTCTCCTTATAGTTGCAGGGGCTGTCTGGATCAAAGGATTCAAAACTAGAATTGAGTTTTCTGTCATTGGAAGAAAATATTTTAGTCTATTTTCTTATATAAAGGGCTCTCAGAGTTGTCTTAGGTTTTAGGTACTCTTCCTTGATTGGAAACATAGACTTGGGTTTTTAAAAGAGTGTCCTTGGAGAAGACAGGTTTCTTTTTTAACCTTTTGGGGCAGTAAGGAAAGGAGCAATGGGAGAGTTGTACTTTGAAGAAGGGACCCTTCTTATCATCTCCTAAACCACATCGGACATTCCCTGAGACTGGTTATAAAGGCAATCTGGCTAAAGGGGTTTATCAGCTGAAAACTAAGACAGGTGACATCTTGTTGCTCAGAAACAGACACAATCACAGATTATCTGTTGTCTGCTTCCCCAGGGAGAAGATATGGCTGTAAATCAGTGTGTCAAAAGAGAAGATTAAAAGGCACATTCCTTAGAATTAAGGTTTGAGTTAGACTTACCCTGTCTGTTCTGTCAGAATAGGAAGTGCTTATGGAACCCATTTCCCAGAGGGCTTAGTCTGCTGTTAACAAACATGCAGCCAAGAGTAACTAAACCTGGGTTTAAAGCTGGAGGGATATCCGAACAAGGAATCCTTGCAATATTGGACACAAAAAAACATGGAATAAAATGTTTATCCTCTGTATATAGATAAGATTACTGAACAGCCAATCAAATCACCCTGTATTATTATACCAGGTGTAGGAATAGTAAAGAGGAAAGAGTACGGTAACTTTCATTTACAGAAATGTGTCAAGCACTTCACATATTCTTAAGGCCATCCTGTGGGGAAGGTAGTACCTTCCCCATTTTGTGGGCCAAGACCTATAGGACTTGTGAGTCTTAGAGTTAGTGAGGGGGTATTTTGACTTAGATATGCCTTATTCCAAAGCCCATTTCTTCCACTGTCATATACTACTACTTTAAATCTTACTGCTTAGCTAAAGATACATGACTTCTATTCTCAAGAAACAGAGAGAAGAAAGTACTATAATTATAATTAAACACTAATAATGTGAAGTAGAGATAGCATGTATTTGACATGGTCAGGAACAGTTCTAAGATTAGGGAAGACTTTGTATTTCCCTGATATTGTTGATCAGTGTCATGTTGGGTAGCAAGAAAAGTAAATAAGGAGCCTGATCGTGTTGCTAAAGAAAATTACTATGGTCACCTTCCAAGTATCCCCAAACTATGCAAAACAAATGTGGACAAAAATCTAACAATCAACCCAAACTCTTCTTGATATATGAAATATTATTAGTTCCTTAGCTAGAATTATTTTGCTATAATGATAGAGAGACAGACACCCTTTTGGCAAGGCTGGGTTTGAATTCTGGTATGTGGCAAAATACTGGTCCTCTACTGTTCACTCAGAAATTATAGCTGAGGAATCAATGCCTGATAGTTATTGAAGACAAAAATTTCATTGTTCTTTTGTTCTATTGTTAGATCACTCTAGAAACAAAAGTTTCACAGTTGATCAAAGTTGTAGTACCACATGGGTTTATATAGATTCTGAACAATGTTTAGTATGGAGTCTACAATTTCAATTAGAATTACAGGATTCTATTATTGCCTCATAAGTCTTAACAAAATCAGCTGTATTGTTATAAATGAATAAAGATAAGTTAAATTAACAGTGCTTCTAAAAATACATTCTTCCATGTGTATATCTTTATGAAACCTTGGGTAAAAGTAATGAAGGCAAGTCTTATAATTTTCTTATTTTTACATAGCAAGATAGACTCTTACTGTTGAATATAGAGTGTCATATTAAATGATGTCTTAATGCTTAACAGCCATACTTTTCTAGTAATTCATTTCAGAAAAATCTTAGCCAAGCTGTGGTTAGAGTTTATATTTGATGCCCAGCACTGTACTACTACTTTTTAAAAATAATTTTCCAATTTGATTATTTGCTTGAGGATGATGAAGGATGATAATGAACATTATAGGTAAGGTTTCTTCCTTGTGGCTCATAAAGTCAACTGAGTGCAATTAAAAATAACAGATTCGACTGCTTCAAAAGAGGTTTAGCAGTAGAAAAAGAAGGCTACCTACAAAGGCAGGAATTCATCCCTTTAGGAAGGGTCTGTAATAACAGCAATAAGGATTTCTTAATGAAGCCCTTTGGACACTCCCCTATAGAAAAGTATAGGCCTTTAATATCTAATGTTGGCCAGGTAGGCTGGCACATGTAGCACTTCTTTCTGGTCCCTCAGTATTAGGGTCTCATCACTGGCAAATCTGGGCATAGATTCTACCAAACACCTCCATAATAATAATTTCATTCCTGGAAATGCTGCCTGGAGGAGGCCAGAATAATGAGATGGCTTATTACCAGCTTGAAGTCCCCAAGAAACATCTCTTTTGTCCATTACCAGTTTACTGTTGCTTTGATAACCCTCAAAAAATAGATGATGGTGGTCTTATAACAACCATATTCTAATGACAAGTACACAGCCCAGCCTGGGGTCAGCAGTGTAAGCTAGTTCAGGTTATCGGTGATTGGTAAGTGTACTGAAATTCTATTTTAGAGAGAATCTCCCCATAGCATGAATAACAAGAAGTTGATTCACCACTTTCTCACACATCCTATGCTCTAAGCAATCCATATCTGACAAACTATCTTCTTATACCAAGAATATACCAAGATCTTTCCCACCTCTTTGTCTTCACATATGTTGTACCTTTTACTAGAATGTTTCCATCTTCTTTGTACACAGTGGACTATCAACCATTTTCAAGGTCTAGCTCACATGACACAGCTTCTGTATATTTTTCTCTGATTCCAACCCTACCCTTCCTGTAATCCCATCCTTTTGTATAGATCTCTATTCTAGTATTGCTCATACTAGGGAGTATATTACCTATGAAGCTACCTCTCTTTTAAACTGTGACCTTTTCAAAGATGGGAATTGTACCTTATTATCTCTGTTTCTTCCATTAATCAAAACAGAGACTGGCATGCAGCAGGTTGAACCAAGTAAATGCACATTATTCAGATGTGGCTCCATTTGCATATTTCTGGATTTCATCATCATTAGGCTTTATTTGTGTATTTAAGAAATCTCTTGTTCAATGAAATAATTAAACTTTTTGATCTTTTTTGTTTGTTTGTTTCTTTGAGATACATTTGTAGCCTTCAAGTGAATTGGTTCAATGCCCAGGTTCCAATGGAATACTGCTGGCTCCCTCTTGTGAGGCAGTCTTAGAATTTCTCCTGTAATTAATTTCTTAGGGCATCTGTGGACAATTTTTGCACAGTTGTTCTAATGATATGAATACTTTGTTTCCTAAATGTTGTAAACCAACCAGATTCTTCCTGGGAAACACCAAGACCTTCACTTGACAAGAGTAAGTAAAGGTGTCATTCTGGGAATCTTGATCAGCTCAAAATCTGAGCGTCCTAAAGTCAAAATGGTTCTTGAGGGTCATCTTTATAACCTAATTTCACAACGAAACTCATACTAGTTTTGAGTTGCTCTCTCTTTTGGAGGGATCTCTGCCTTTTAGAAGATTATTTCCTTTAAGGAAATAAAATGTGCTTCTAACTGAACCAAGGCCTAGTCTTTGGAGCCATATAAAATAGTCTGTACCCTCTTAATAACTAAGTGCCATTTGAATAGTTACAATGTTAGATTCCTCATGACATATTTTGTACATTCATTTTTTCTCAGCATTGATGAGCACCTTCATAGTGGCAAGCACACTGGCCTTAATAATCTTCAGGTCCTTCAAGTGTTTCCTATTATGTCAGGTTTTCAGTCCCCTGACACACTTCTAGATAATTTCCATCTTGTCTTTGGATCCAAAGTTTGTAACTAGTTACATGTTATCCTTGTTAAATGCTTCCCATTATTCCAACCAGTCCAGGTCTTTAAGTTTCCATCATACATAGAGCCTACTATGTCCTGCCTTTTATATCTGGTATAACCAGATTTGTGTTTAATTCATTCACTTCTTTGAGACTAAAATAGTGCTAATTATCCATCATTCACAGGGCCATTGTCAGCATTCATAAGATACTATCTGTAAAGTATTAAACACTGCGCCTGAACACTTAGTGGGTGCACAATAGAAGTTAATGTCTCTGTCTTAGCTTCCTGCCAGCCTTGCCCTGACCACCACTGCCCTCTCCTGAGGAGAGTCAGTAACTGCTTTGAACTTGAATTTCTAATTTAAGCCAAGTAGCTCTGTTCTGTTTAATGTCTTTTTAGAGCTTTAGAGGAGGGGAATCTTATATGAGATACAACACAAACTGGCAAACTAGCTTCAAATATGTAAAGTAATTCTTGTAAAAATATTGCAGTAGGTATCATTGCCCATTTCTAACACAGTATAACTAAATTAGAGTTCTGTATTACATACACAGCTATTGGTGTGAACTTACTATTTGTTTAAGCATTACAAAATCCAAAGGTGGTAATCATGAATGCTTTCAATATAATCCAAGTTTATTTGCTGACTGTCCTATAAACAGTCAAAATTACAGCCTGAATCTGAATTCATTCACAGATATCCTGGATAAAATGATTCCTGTGTTCTTTCTGAAGAGGAACATTTATATCAATTAACTCTTAATTCCTGCGAAAAGATGATGTAAGTTTGTATAAAAGCAATAAAAATACAGGGAACCAAGTGGCACTTAGTGGTACACTGATGAAAGGTCATATTTTTGGAATTCTCCTTCATGAGAAGATCTTGTGGGTACGGAGGGTAATTCTTAAGCCTGGTAATGAGACATTATAGTAGACTGAACAGAAGGTAGTCCTGGTATCAGGTATGCATTTGAATTCCACCTCTACTATCCACTAGCTATATGACCTAGGAGAAGTCCTTTGATATCACCTTACCTCAGCTTTGTCTTGTGTAAAATAAGAAGCAATTATACCAATATTATTGGTTTATTGCAACTATTATAAATGAGGTTAACAATTCTGTACCACTTAGCATGGAGCTTGGTATATGGTAGGCAAAGAATAAATCATCGTTCTTAGGGTCATTTCCAGTTAATAGCAGCTAAGCCACTTAAAACTACAGTATCATTTTCCTGTTGGAGAGTGAAAGGAACAATATCATGTACATGATTTGGGTATTCAGTTCCTGAGTTCATGTAGAAACTGAGCTACCCTGGGTCCTTCAGATTCCACTATAAGTTTATGACCATTCACCTGAAGGGCATAGAAATACACTAGCTTGATTAATAGCCCTTGGTGGTATGTGGGCAAAGATAGTGAGGAGAAGACTGGAGAGTAAGGTACCACTTATGATCTGGCTCGAAATTCTTTAAATGGAAGGATTTGGATTTACCAACCTGAGCAGCACTAAAATGTTGCTGCCTTTATATATATATATATATATATATATATATATATATATATATATATATATATAAACATTATGTTCATGAATCTGGTGAGCTAGTCACCAGGGGCCCCTTTTCAGCAGAATATAGTTGATAGAATCATTGCTTTATGTTGAGTAATCTTGATCTAGATACAAAAAGAAAATCCCTAAAATATTCTGCTCATAAGAAAAGAATCTGGCTGAAATGGTTTTCTTAGTAAAGGATAAACTTTACCACCAACCAGCTTTGAAAATTAAAAACAGACACAAAAACTAATGTATAGTGACAGAAAGATAATCGATGGTTGCCCGAGGGCATGAAAGGGTGGGTGGCAGTACAAAGGGTTGAAGAAAATTTGGGGGGTTAATATATGTTAACTGTACCTTAATAAAGCTGTTATTTAAAACAAACCCAGTACACATAACACCTGGCATCTACTTGTTGTTGTTGTTGTTATTGCTAAATATGTAGTGAATTAAGATGAATAATTATGACAGAGCAACTTCTGGAATAGCTGTGTGAGTTCAGCAGACCTCTCACCAATGAAATAATCATTATAATGATAAAAATTACAAAAAACCCCACCATTTAATGTGTCTTAAAAATAGTTTAAAGGCATGCAACATTTATTTAAGAAAATTTATGAAATCTTCACAAGAATGATTGGCATCCAAGGCATTTGAGCTAAGGCTTTCCCCTATTCCTCCTAGCTTTATATTTCAGAAGATTTATTCCAGGTGGGTGCAGCCAGAAAAACGGGACTTCTCTTCTTCATTAGCTCTCAGTTATAGGGCTATAGTTTTACTCTGACATGGGCAGGCTACAGGTGACTCTTTTTCTGCCCTCTAGTTTTATGATACAGGAAATTTATTCTGGGCGAGCATAGCCAACAAGACTACCCTGCCCATCTCCTACTCTTGAGATGGAGTCTATATCCAACACAGGTGTGGCAAACTGTGAGTGGCAGTTGGGGAGGCCAGGGACTCCCATTTCTTCCCTCCCAGGCCCAGTGGCCAGACCAAGACAATGTACTTGTCAGACAAGAACTTCAAGGACTTCAAGGTGAGAGATGTCACCCCAGAAGACATAGGATACCATATTACCCTCTCCCTACCTAGCTCCAGCGTATAAGCACATCCTATGGAGGCTGACTTTCTTTAGAACAGAGCAGGAAAAGAACTCATGATTAAAGGTTTTATTGAAAACCATAAATATCATAGTAGTAAAAATTATAAAAATGAATATTTATTAGTAGAAGAAAAGAGCAGACCAGCCAGATACCTTTGCATAAAGACCTATGAAAACATCAAAAAGGCCCTACTAAGATCAAACTTCTTTCTAGTGGTCTGGAAGACTGTACACATGCACTAGGTTAAACCTGTGCAGGAGCAATTGGAAAAATTATTTGTGAACTTCTAAACTCTGTGTGAATGCAGAATAGAACCAAAAAGTTCCTGAATTGTGAAGGCACTCCACAAGCCTTCCAAAGATACATTGGCAAAGGGTAGAAGCTTTATTGAATCTGGGTGCTTAACAAAAACCTCTATTTGATCACAAGCTAAACACTAACTGTGCTGAACTAGAGGTGACTCCTATAAAGCCAAATATAAAAACAAAATAAGGGGTAAAATGAGCATGATATCAGAGGCAGCAGACTACAGAGAAAATAGACTTTAGAAAGAATCAATCCAGGCAAGTCACTAAACAAATAGAGAAAAGCAAACAAAATAGAAACAGCAACAAGAGAGGTGGGTAAACAAAAGCCAGAGTTACTGTAATATGTTATTTAAAATATATGTTTTGCAATAACATTGTGAGCCTTGTCAAAAATTACCATTTGCATTAGGATTCTCCCAAAATGAAATACTTAAGTATAAATCAAATAAAATATGTACAAGAAATATATGAGGTAAACTACAAAATTAGAACGAATGAGATCAAAGAGCTAAACAAATGGCTAAGTATTCCATGTTCATGGATAGGAATCAATATTGTCAAGGTGTCAGTTCTTATCAACTTGATTTATAAATCCAACACAATCTCTATCAAAATCCCAGCAAGTTATTTTGTGGGTATTGACGAACAAATTCTGAGATTTGTATGGAGAAACAAAAGTCCCCCATTAGCCAACACAATTTTGAAAGCAAAGAACAGATTTGAAGACCTGATACTACATGGCTTTAAAACTTACTATATATATATATAATATATATATATTTATTAATATATATTATATTAATATTAATTTATTATATTATATATTTATATATTTATTATATTATATATATTTATATTTATATTTATTTATAATATATTTATATTTATATATATTATATATATTATATATATTTATAATATATTATATATATATTTATATTTATATTATTTATATTTATATATAATTATTATATTAATATTAATTTATTATATTATATATATTATATATATATATATTATATATATAATATATATATTTTAATTTTATTGTTGTTGTATTACATCCATCCCCTTTTTGCTCCCCTCTGTCCCCCTCCCCACCCACCCATTCCCCCCAAAGTCAATCCCACCTGTTGTCCATGTCCATGGTTCCTTTATACTAGGTTCTTGTCTAAGCTGCTCCCCTTCTTTGCCTCCACCTCCCCCCTCCCCCCAACCCTGTTCCCCCTGACCACTGAAGGCCTATTCCTTGCATTCATATGCTTGGTTCTGCCTTGCTTGTTGTTAGTTTTGCTCATTATTGTCCCGTAATGGGTGAGATCATATGATATTTGTCCTTCACTAACTGGCTTATTTCACTAAGCATAATACTCTCCAGTTCCATCCATGTTGTTGCAAAGGGTACAAGTTCCTTCTTTCTTTCTGCTATATAGAATTCCATTGTGTAAATGTACCAAAGTTTTTTGATCCAAT
>PVIW01016913.1:0-15360 GCA_004026585.1 Noctilio leporinus | reverse complement strand
GTGCACATGTGTTTATATGCATATATATGTGCTTATGTGTTCACTTACATGTGCTTGTTGTATTTGTGTCATTACATGTTATATGCCTATATCTGCATGTGTGTTTATATGCATATGTGTGTGTCCATGTGCATGTGCTTTTGTGGTATGAAAGACAATGTTGGTTCATTGAAAAAGCCTTTTACATTTACATTTAAAAGAGCCCAAGTTTGAATCTTAGATCCATTATTTACTACTGACTTTGTACACTATTTCTGGATCTTTTACTAAAGTAGTTCTCAATCAGGGGCAATTTGGCCTAAGGGGGATTTTAGCAATGTCAAGATACCATTTTGTTTGTCATACTCAATAGGTATAGGCCATCGATGCTCTTAAACATTTTATAATACATGAAAAACAACACAAAAATATCTCCCAAGGAGTCAACAGTGGCAAGGTTGGAAAAACTGTTTTACTCTCTTGGATCCTGAAAAATAAAAGCATTTAAGAGTCTTTACTCCCAATCCACTGTCTGGTAGCCACTTCTTCTAGTTACAGGGATTTAGCTCTCTATGTCCTACCAGGTTGTTTCATGAAGCACATCTTTAGTCTAATCATTTTCATTTCAAAAAGTTTGTGTGAAATCTAAACACTTCAACCTGATATTCAAGGTCTCCATGGCTTTTCTACAGTTGAATTTACCAATTTTATTTATTACTTATTTTCTTCTTACATACTATATCCAGAATATTGAGAAAACTCACTGTTCTCCTCATACAATCCCTGTTTTGCAACCTTGATACTTTTGTTCCCACCAAAGGATCTTTCTTTTTGCCACATGTCAAAACCCCACGTTTTTTCAAGTCCAATACAAACATTACCCTTCCTGACCTGATCCCTTCACATGGAGGCAAAGTTTTCTTTACCAATACTTCTGCAGTGCTTCATCAGAGCCTCTTTCATCCCATATCCTAGAGTATCCTGATTATGCACCCTGCCCCAGACTGATATGCTTAATGGAAAATTCTAGAAGTCTCTCATCTTTTACATTGTCGACAGTGATAAATTATTATCAAACAAAGGATTAAAGAAGTAAATTAATTGAAACTATTTTTAAACTCAAACAGAAAATGTATCAATATACTATATTTCTTAAATTCCCAGCACAAAGTGCTCAATACCATTCATTGACTATGTATAAGTTAATTGATCAATTGAATTAATTGATTGATTTCTAAGAGTATCCATTATAACTCATTTGGGCAAATCATAATGTACATTGTCTTTAATTCAGATGATTACATATTGAGTCTTAAGAGTTTCTGAGTATATGAAGCCCTGGTTCACTGCATTTTGGGAAAGGTGGCATTATGTGACACCTGTTCATGTCATGGGAATAAGACCAGCCCTTGGAAAGTTCCCACTGAGTATTTTATATACCATTAAATTTATTTAATTTACATGTCAACATGGCACATGTGCTCTTACAGGTTCAAATAAAAGCTTCTATTATGAGACAAATGACAATTTGCACATTCAGGGAACGGTCAAGTAAAAGCCTTGCATCATAGCTACTGTGGTGAATGGTTCAGGACCTGAGAGGAAAGACTCCCTGCTCACCATTTTGGCCTGTAATTTCCTATCCTAAGCTTTCAGTGCTTTCTTAGAATTTTAATGAAATCCTTAATGGTGGTAAAATTTATGATAACAGTACATTTCAACCAAAGATGGTCAAATCTAAATAAAAATGCTGAGTGGCTCTGATCTTGCTGAACTCTTGACTTATTCCATGAGCTTTAGGCAGATAGGGACACCTTCATCTTGTCCTCCACTGTCTAAACTTCAACACAATTTTCTCTTAATTATTCATACTACAAAATAATTGCGCCCATGTCAACACACTATTAAAGCTCAAAATTTCACCAAGCCACACTTTCTTCTAAATTTGGGAAAAGAGCAGAAGGATGGGGCACATTTATTTTTAACATATGAATTAAAGTCACAAAATCTATCCCAAACCTTTTGTTTAAGGAAGTTCTACAAAAGTTTGTTTTTATTTTAATTGCAGTAATAAAATTCAGGGAGTACAAGATGACAGAGGAGTAAGTGGAGCTATACTAACTTCCTCTCAGGACCAATCTGGAATAAAACAATTGTGGAGAAATGATCAATTATAACCAACTGAATTAGCTGGAGACAAAGAAGCCTTGTAATCACAGACAGAACAGAAGAGGCTGCCTCATTACAATGTGAGTGGTAGGAAGTACAGAGATGTGAGAGGGCTGGCTGGGCTCCCACAGGTGGGATAAAAAGCATGTGGGATTTTTTTATCCCATAGGAGAGGGTAAAAAAGTATCTCAGCAGCTGGAAGATTCCCATGAGAAGGATAGGATCTAAACCCCCAGCTGGGCTTCCTAGCCTACAGCAACAAAGCCTAGAGTAAAACAGAATCTAGCTGGTAAAAAAAATGAAAAGCTATAGGTTTTTTTTTTTTTTTTCCCACCTGAGACAGATAGTTGGAGACAAAGAAAGTTCTTGAAAAGGCCACACACAAAAATACATTGGCACTCACTTACTCTGGGCTTCAGCAGAGGGAGGAAAAGTTCGGACTAGAGATGCTTGAGGAAAGTTTGGTTTGGTGGCTTTGAAAAGAAAAATGAGGAGGAACTGACAGAGTCTCAGTGCTGACTCATCCCCCATAACACAGGTGGACTGCTCTTCTCTGAGTGGTGTCAGCCTGAGGGAGAAAAATAGCCCTGCCCATAGAAATTACCCTGCCCCACCCAGAAGTGCTTAAGCCGGACTGATGATCACAGATTTATTAGACTAACTACTGTAGGATACAGACAAAGGCAGTGGCTCTCTGGTAGTTTCCAACAGGCTGCCTAGGCACACACTGGAACACAGCATGACCTCACCAGGGATGGGTCAAGGAAGTAAAGAAAGTGCACCTCCACAACAGTATATAAGACATAGTGGATGGAGTGACTCTCCATCAGCTAGCCAGAGGGAAGGACCAACCAAGGACAGTAACCTGAACTGAAGAAGAACCAGATAGACCAAATAAATGGCATAAAGGGCATCCCAAGAGCATCCAATTTAGGAGAACAAGGAGACTGTACCACTGGACCCAATAGGCCTCCTACCACAGAAGATCACACCACAAAGGCAGGAAGTCAAAGAAGATCAATCTAAGAAGCAGAAGAAGACAAGAGGAGTCACCTAAAATGGGGAGAGAAAGAAAAACAACCCCTCATCAAAAGGAAAGGAGGAATCCTCAGAAAGAATGCTAAATGAAGAAAGCTCAATGCGCTCAGCAACTTATAGATGAAACACAACCCCTATTAAAATACCAATGGCATAAATCACAGACCTAGAACAAATATTTGAAAAATGTTTATGAAACAAATAATGACCCCAAATACCCTCAGCAATCTTGGGGAAAAGAATAAAGTTGGAAGAACCACAACACCGGTTATCGATTTACAAGTGTAATCAAGTGAGTCTGGTACTTGCATTAGAATAGTCATACAGATCAATGGAACAGATAGAGCCCAGAAATAAACCCAGGTCTCTATGGTCAATTAAAATTTGACAAAGGTGCGGGAGCATAAAATGGAGTAAAAACAATCTCTTCAGCAAATGCTGTGGAGAAAATTGGGCAGGGCCATGAAAAATAAATAAATAACTAAACTACACCACCAACTTAAACCATACACCAGAATAAACTCAAGATGGACAAAAGACTTAAACGTAAGTGGTTCTACCATAAATCTTACAGGGAATCATAGGAGTAAAATTTCATAAACCCACACAGCAACATTTTCACTGATGTAGGTCCAAGGGGAATGAAAATAAAGGCAAAATAAACAAATGGGACTGCATCAGGCTAAATAAAAAAGTTTCTGCTCAGCTAAAGAAAACACCAGCAAATTGCAAAGGAAACCAACTGTATGGGAAAACATATTTGCCAATGGTGCTTTGGACAATGGTATCATCTCCAAAATATATAAATAATTTATAGGACTCAACACCAGGAAGATAGGCAACCCAGATGAAAAAATGAGCAAAGACATGAACAGACACTTCCCCAAGAAGGACATACAAAGGGGCATCTTTCATAGGCATGAGAGAATGCTCAACATCACTAGCCATCAGAGAGAAGCAAATGAAAAGCACAGTAAGATACCACCTCACACCTGTCAGAATTACTATCATTAACAAATCAACAAATAAGTGATGGTGTGGTGAGGATGTGGAGAAAGGGGAAAGCTAGTGCATTCTTGGTGGGAATCCAGACTGGTGCAGCCACTATGAAAAACAATGTGGAATTTCCTTAAAAAACAAACAAACAAACACACTAAAAATGAAACTGCCTTTTGATCCAGCAATTCCATAGCTAGGACTATACCTGAAGAACCCTGAAACACCAATTAGGAAGAACCCAGGCACCCTTATGATCATAGAAGCACTATTTATAATAGCCAAGTGCTGGAAACAGCCTAAGTGCCCAATAGGGGATAAATGGATCAAAAAACTGTTGTATTTCACACAATGGAATACTATGCAGCAGAGAGGAAGAAGTACTACCTTTTGCAACAACATGGATGGAACTGGAGGGTATCATGCTCAGTGAAATAAGCCATGTGGCAAAAGACAAATACCATATGATCTTACCTAATACAGGAAACTAATGAGCAAAATAAACTAGCAAAATAGAACCAGAGACATGGAAACAATGAAGAGACTGACAGTGACCAGAGGAGAGGTTGGAGGGTAAGAAGAGGGGAAAGCGAGGAAAGGGTTTGCCAAGGAACTAGTATAAATGACCCATGGACAAGGACAACAGGGTGGGGATTGACTGGGAGAGGGGATGAGATGGGTGGGATAGGGTAGGGAAATGGAAATGGGATGGGGGTGAAATGGAACAACTGTAAGATAATAAGTTTATTTCTGTTTAAAGATATTCAGAAGGCCCTTAAAAATAAATTTTGGGAAGGGGGATTTCTCATCATTCCATCATACCATAGTGCTAAAATATGTCATGGTAATTTTATGAACTTTAAAATAAGGTTTTTAATCTATGTAGTGAACCCCCACACCCATGTTCTCTTCCCATTCTTGCCAAAGTGAACATCTTAAAATGAACCTCTCACCATGTCATCTCACTATTTAAAACCCATTATTAATACGATAGAATCCCAATGTTTCCCCACTTCACTGCTCCTTAATTTGTTCTGAAGTCTAGTCCCTACATATCAACCAAATTATTACCTCCAGGGATTTGCAGAAGTTTTGGACTCTATCTGCCATGTGTCCCACCCAGCCCATCAGCCCATTCAGAACCATCAGCTCTCTCCCCTTTTTGCTAAAACTGACAGTCACCTATAATGTTCTTCCCTGGGGCTCCCCACTTCCTCATTCAAAGGTCTTATCATACATAGGGTGCAAACTTTTTGAGTTCTAAGTGAGCATATGATATCTCTCCTTGTGTGCCTAGAACAAGTGTTTGTTGCCTAAATATTTGTTGAGGAAGTGAATGTACCAACCAATATATAAATCAATAAACAATGTTTTCAAAAGTGAGTGGACCGTTCAAACTAGCATTAGACTCCATTTTTAGAATCACAAATTTAAGGAGAATACAAACAAATGAATATCATGTAGGTTTTTAAAACTTAAAAAATAAATAAAACTAAACTAGAACTACACATGATTTAAATATTTTTGTTTAAATATAAATGAAATATGTTTTAATGTGGTATATAGCTCAGTAGTTAATGCCACGTTTTTGGAAATACCTGGATTTAAATTCCAATTCTAAGTTTTTATAAATTGCTTAAGACAATGAAGTATCTACTTCACATATTTTTTAAAAGGCCTTTTGTTGAAGGTGAATTTGAGAATTTCTAGCTACCTCCAAGAGTATCTTATAATGCTTTGAGGTGTGGGGTACGTGGAAGATGAGATAAGGAAAAGATTTTGAGAAGCAGAAACAGAGAAATTAATTTCAGAGAAAAATACTGATATGGAATGAGTTTTTCATTCTAAGCACCCTAAACTTTTGGATGCTCACAAAATCATTAAGTTCTAATTGATATTGTATTAGAATACAATATCACAGCATGACATACCTTAGTGTTTCTTCTCAGATTAGAAATGCCTAGTCCCATCCTGTTGGTCTCACAGCTGCTTGCCAACTACATCTTGTTTATGTTTGAGGTATTAAATTGCAAAGCTTTCAAGTCATAAATAAGAGTTAAAAACTATTTACTTGAATGTTTCTGAGTGCTGTCTCAAAAACAATTAAGTGGCTAGATTCCTTGAAAGTCTGGTGTTCAGAGGTGGGCTCATGACTGTGCATTCTGGGAAAAGAAATTCTGTAATTAACAGTTGTGTTGACAGCTGGACACAGGCTATCTGTTTTCCTGCTAATGAATGCTTCTTTAGTAGGCATCTTTAAGCCAAATAATTGTCTTTCAAGTTAAAGTTTATCAAACATATTTTTAATAAATTATATTACTTGGTCATTACAATAACTTGTAAAATTATATACAATAGTAATCTTAGATGAGGACTTTGAGGCTCAAGAAGATTGAGGCAGAGCCCTGTTTTAAAGTTAGGTATGATTTCAAGATCTGGGATCTTTGACTTTTGGCACAGGCCTGCCTACCTCCTGGGGAGCCAGGTATAGGACACAGAACTCTTTCAATGCTGTAGTCCTCATTTTCCAAAAGCAACCAGAAATTCAATTACATTTCTTTAACTTTCTCTATTAGCCATTCCCTGCCTACACAGAAATCTCCTTTTATTATTGCTGCTATGCCTTTCCAGCTCATCCCAGGATTTTCTTCTTATGAGGTCATACTACTCTCTGTAACCCATCTTCCTCATTCTATTCCTCTTCAAGCCACCCTGTAAGTCCAGTTTTCTACAGGTCCATGTAGAGTTTTTTTACTGAACTTTGTGAGGCCCCTGACCTGTTGTGAATAAGCTATTCCTTATTCTCAGGACATGCATTGTTTTCCTTGTCTTGGGATGCCTTGTGTTCCCAAAGTGCATGGAAATGACTCTTATCACACCTCTTTTTTTTTTTTTTTCCACTTTCCTCCAGCTTTAGGCTATATAGTTCTTGAGACTCTAGACTGCTTTCTGTGCCTTATCGAAGACACCATACTTGGAAAAATGTCTTGTACAGAGTAAACATTCAATGATATTTGTTGAGTGAACAAAAAATTAAGCAGCCTGACTAGCAAATTGTATACTGATTGGGCATCCCCATTGTTCATTGACACACTTATCTTACTTATTTCCAGCATTCCAGGATAATATCACCAATCATGTATATTTTATAATATTTCTCCATCCAATATTTGGGGGTTTTGTTCTGTTACCTGCTTCACTATGACATTTCAAGCCTTTTTATTTTATGGTCTCATTCATACTTCTAATGCATTCATTCTCAGAAAATGGCTGAATTATCTACTTTACTAGTGCTAGAACCCCCCATTTGAGTTTTCTCCTCTCCATCTTAATCTCTCTAGGAATCTTGATTTTTGTTCATTCTCAGAAAGTAAAAACTGTATTGATGAAGTTGTTTTATTTCCACCCTTCATCATCATCCCTGCACCCTTCACCCAGCCCACTGTTCTGTCAGTACCCCTATTCTTGACCTTGCATGGTACCTGGAATTTTTCTATCTAGTCCTACATGCCTTTGCCCATGTTTTAGCCAAAGAGGCACCTCTGTTCCAACCTGTATCCTTCAATAAGAAAGGTGTCCTCTTTCCTCTTAGCCTCTAATTTCCAACTTTTCCCACCTCATTAGAACATTGCTCAGTCAGGTTTTATTCTCTGTACCTTGCTTAAATTTCCAAACTTTCTAGCTTCCTCCAAGAGTATCTTATAATGCTTTATACCTTGAAAATTCCATTTATTCCTCAAGGATATTTTTATTTTATATTCTTCCCATACAGAACTCCATAAAAACATCTTCCCAAAATGTCTTAAGAAGGAGATGTGTAAGTCTAGGATACCATGGCTTCCCACACACCATAGAAGAGCTTACTTTTCTCAATCAGTCCAACTCATCATAAAATCCATTGTCAGTTCAGCCTTGATCCCTCATGATCACATATAAATTAAAACTAAATCATAAAACAATTAACCTGCATAACTAACCACCTGAAGACTAACTGAACAGAACTTTTATATCTTAAGATATAAATGAAAAGCCACATTGAGAATAGTAGGAGGGGAGGAGACTCAAAACAACTGGCCCCACACCCACTTGTGGCACTTCAGAATCTGGAGGGATATCTTGAGACATCTTAACTGCAGAGATACTTAATGAGCAGTGGGGTGTTCTAGTCCCGTACTGGTTCCCAAGCCCAAAGAACCGATGCCAGGAAGAGGAGAAACCACAACATATGACTGTGATTATTAGTGAAAATTTCACCCATTTGAGTAAGATGGAGGACTACTGGAAGACTCTGGTGTCTTCTTAAAGGACCCATGCACAGACTTAGTCACAGTCACTGATCCTGAGCTCCAGGGAAGGGACAAAGCTGGAGGAGTACCAGAGATACATGGGGAGGGGTTGAATTATGTGACTTTGAGGCAAAGGCTGCAGTGATGAGCACCATTGTCCCATGGGGCCCATTGACATGGGGGGTGGAGGAGGGACCAAAACTGAATCTAAATTAACTTGGTAAACATCACTTGTCCCAACCAGATGACTCCCTGAGACCATACCCTACCCAACTTAAGCACTGCCTGAATCAATTTCTATGGCAGGCAGCCAGCATTGGTCTATCCTGCTGCCCTCTTATAAACTCTCTAAAGTCCACAGGCCCCTGTTGATGTAGAGACATCAACAGCTGACCTCTATCTGTGTCCTGTACCTCTTGCTAAATTGAGAACAGGTTTGGCTCTGGCTCCAAATCTGAATCTGCATCAACCTAATGAACACCACTCACCCCACCCTGGTGACTCCCTGAAACCATGCCTCACCTAACCAACATATCACCCAAATCCCTTTCAGCAGCTGTACTTTATGGGAAGCCAGCAGGCAGCAGCTGGCCTCAGGGTACTCGATGGCTCCAGTTTTGATCCCAGCCAGACTCCCTTCATATCATGGTATCTCCATCATGCCTCTAGGACCAGCATAAGCAGCTATCAATCATAGATCTCTTTGTAGTTTCTACCAACTACAGTCACAGGCAGCAGCTAAAATTGGCTTAGGGCCCCTTTCAAACAAACAAACAAACAAAACACATTGTGGTCAGCTTTAGATCACAACAGAATACTACTTGCTTAGCTGAACACTGACACTTCCAAAGGGTGTTATAGGCAAGTATGACAGCCCTGCTGGGGTGAATCCTATTCCCCAGAGACAGCTTCCACAAAGTAGCTCATATGCTGTAGTCATGAAAAATCCTCACATGAGTCAGACTAAGGGTCAACATCACCTACAAATGTGCCAAGAGCAATCACATCTCAAAATATAAGAGAAGGCCCTCAGAAACCACCTAAAAGTCACTCCTGGAGCACCTAGCTCAGGTGATCATGGAGACTGTGTTATCAAGCCCCACAGGACACCTACTACCTAGGGTCAATTTTCTAAGACTGGAAGACCTAAATAACTACCTAACACATAGAAACAAACAGAGAGTAGAAGCCAACATGAGGAGACAAAGAAACATTACCACAAGTGAAAGAAAAGAAAAAACTCCATAAAGAGAACTAAGCAAAATGGAAACAATTGACAGAGTCCAAAACAGTTGTTATAAGGATGCAAAATGAACTTAGGGGAAGAATAGATAAACTCAGTGAGAACTACAAAAAAGACATAGTAAGCATAAAAGAGACATAGAAAACCTTTAAAAAAAGAACTAGTCAGAAATGAAAAATATAATAACTAAAACAAAGAATGAACTAGAAAGAATCAACAGCAGAATTGATTAAACAGGATTAACTCAGCAAGTTGGAAGACAAAGAAGCAGAAAACACCCAATCAGTATGGCAAATAATAATCATAATCATGATAATAATAGAGAATATTTTAATGGATTTCTGGGACAACATCAAGTATAACAACATTTGTATCTTGGGGTACCAGAAGGAAAAGAAAGAAGGATTGAAAACCTATTTGAAGAAATAATGATAAAAACTTTCCTAACTTGGAGAAGAAAATGGGCAAATAAACCAAGAACTGTAGAGAATCCCGAACAAGATGACCCCAAAGAGTCCCACAACAAGATACATCATAAATAAAATGACAAACATTACACAAAGAGATAACTTTAAACGAAGCAAAAGAAAGGAAGTTAGTTACTTACGATGGAGCTGTCATAACATTATAAGCTGATTTCTCAATAGAAACATAGTAAATCATAAGGAATTGGCATGCAGTATTCAAACTGATGAAAAGTTAAGCCCTATAACCAGGATTACTCTCCTCAACAAGGCTATTATTTAAAATTGAGGGGGCAATAAAGAGCCTGACAGGTAAGGAAATGCTAAAGGGATCATCACTACCAAACCAGTATTACAAGAAACATTAAAGGAACATATATTACAAGATAAAGGCCAAAAATATGAATAACAAAAGATAACAAGTATGTATTAATAATTTTAAATACAAATACATTAACTGCTTCAATTATAGGATAGTCACATGGAAAAAGAAACTATATATATATATATATATATATATACACACACACATACATACACACACACACACACACACACAAGAAACCCATTTTAAATTGAAAGTCATACAAACTGAAAGGAGTGAAAAAGGTATTTCATTCAAATGGAAACAAACAAAAACAAAACCCTGAAGTGCCAATACTTATAGCAGACAAAATAACTATAAAACAAAGGCAGTTGGAAAAGATAAACAAGGACATTTTGTATGATAAAGGAATGAATTCAACAAGAGGATATAACCCTCATAATAATTTATGCACCCATTGTAGAAGCACCTAAATATAAGAAGCAAATATTGACAGGCATAAAAGGGAGAGGCTGACAGTGATACAGAAATTGCAGGGGACTTTGACACCCCATTGACATCAATAGATAGATCTTCAAGACAGTAAATCAACAAGAAAACAGTTGCCTTAAATGACACATTATACCAGATGGCTTTGATTGATAGAACATTGTGCCCCAGAGCAACAGAACATACTTTTTCTTCAAGTGCAAATAAAACTTTTTTCAGGATATACTACAAAACAAGTCTCAATAAATTTAAGCATGTGAGAGAGGATATGGAGTAGATGGGGCAAGAAAGAGCAGTGGGGGGGGGAAATGGGACAACCATAATACAACAATGATAAATTAATATATTTAAAGTAAAAGAATGGCCTAAAAAAGTGTTAGGTAAGATAGGTAATAAACTAAGTCAGGCAGGGAGAAGTGGGAAGATGTTTTACCTGTTGAATCAGCAGTCTTGAGTCTGGTCCAATAAGACTGCCAGGCATTCTGAACATCACAAGCAGATATAGCACAGTGGGGAGGGAAGCCCTTGAGACTCAGCTGGGAAAAAGAACCTCTGTAACAATTTCACTAAGACAAAGAGTCTTTGCTAGCTGAGGAAAAGAAAAAAAAAAAAATCTTTGTATCAATATTCCCAAGGTTGAGAAAGGGAAGAAGGAGAGGGAACCTAGAAACTGACCCCAACAGTTGGTGCATTCAGATTATCCTATTGCCCACTTATAACCTTGGCTCAAGTGTATAGGACAAGCTTACTAACAAACTTACTAAAATATTTTATTCTCTCTATATGTGGGGCATTTGGACTAGCCAGAAGTCTTCTTGCAGCTTCATCATGCTTATATGTATTTCACAAATAAACTTGTTATCTTCTTTCCACTATACATGTTTTCTCTCATTTGAAATCACCTCTTGTGAGTGAGGCAAAAACTGAGGACAAGATCAGGATGGGGGCTCCCTGACTAGATCTCTCCTAAGTAACATGGGGATTGAAAATGTATCAAACATTTTCTCTGACTACAATAATATGGACTAGAAATAAAACAAAATTAAAAGTACACAAACACACGGAGGCTAAATAACACATTACTCAACAATGAAGTGGTTAACAATAAGATCAAGGAGGAAATCAAAAGCTACCTTAAGACAACTGAAAATAAAAACAAACAAAAAAATATCTGTGGGACACAGCAAAACTAGTCCTAAGAAAAATGTTAATAGCAATACAGAGGGATTCCAAGATGAGGGAGGAATAAATGGAGCTACATCAATATCCTCCCAGGACCAATCTGGAATTACAACTTAATTGGGGAAAAAAAAAAAATCATCTGGAATAACTAACAGAACACCAGCTGGAAAGAAGCCTTATAACCACGAACAGAACAGAAGAGGCCACTTTGTCACAATATGACTGGTAGGAATTGTGGAGAGGGCTGTCTGGGTTCCTACCTGCAGCAACAGCTGAAGAGATGGATCCAGGGACTCCACCCAAGCTGGGCTTCCCAGCCTACAGCAACACAGCTGAGAGTGAAAATGTCATCCAGCTGTGAAAAGCAAAATGTCCTGGGGTTTGTTAGCCTGAGGGCACTAGAGACAGAGAATTACTAAAGTGATCACAAATGGAAATACATTAGCACCCACTTACCCTGGGCTCCAGCAAAGGGAGGACAGAATGGATGAGAGATTCTTAAGGAGAGTTTGGAATAGTGGCTCTCAGAAGAGAAATGCGGGAGAAGCCAAGGGGGTCCCAGTGATGATTCATCACTCACACCCAAGGCAGACTATGCTCTGCCAACTGGCTTCCTCAGAGCCCTACCCACTGGAATCAACCTGCCGCACCCAGAGGTACCAGAGCCTGGTGGCTGATAACAGTTTCATTGAGTTACAACTGAATCAATCTGTCTTGCCCAGCAGCATCTGAGCCTGGCTGCTAACCAAGGATTCATTGGATTACAACTGACTCAATCTGTCTCACCCAGCAGTGCCTAAGCCTGGTGGTGGACCACAGAGTCATTGATTTACAAATGAAATCAATCTTCCCCACCCAGCAGCATCCAAGTCTGGCAGCTGACCACAGACTCATTGGATTACAATGGAATCAATCAGTCTCAGTCAGTGGCACCTGAGCCTGGTGACTAATCATAGATTTATTGATTTACAACTGAATCAATCTGTCCAGCCCAGTAGTGCCTGAGCCTGGCAGCTAATCACATATTCATTGATTTACAAATAAAATTAATTGGCCCTGTCAGGCAGTAGTAAATGTGACCACTGATCACAGATAGGTTGCATTACAACTGAATCAATCTGTCCCATCCAGTTGGACATGAGTTTGGCAGCTGATCACAGATTAATTGGACTAAAATTGAATTACTTGATCCTGCCCAGTGGTGACTAAGGTGACCACTGAATGCATTTTGACTGGTTTACAACTGAACTAATTGGTCCTGCCCAGCAGTACCTACACCTGATAGCTAGCTGAGCACAGATCAATTGGATTAAAAACCAAAGAGCACAGGCAAAAGACAGTGGCTCTATGGTTGGCTCCAACATGCTGCCTAGGCCTAGGCTATGAAATGATCTGACCTCACCAGAAGTGAATCCAGGAAGTAAAGAAAGTGCACCTCTACATGACAGAAGGTCAGATCACAAAGACAGGAACTCAGAAAAGCCCAATCTAAAAAGCAAAGGAAATCAAGAAGAGGCACCTAGAAATGTTGAGAGAAAGAAACAGTCCATCATGGAAAGGAAAGGAGTGATCCCCAGAAAAAATTGCTAAATGAAATAGAGGCAAGCAAACTATTAGACATGGAATTCAAATAATGATGATAGAGAAGCTCAATGAGCTCAGTCAGCTCAAAGAAAACTACAAACAACTCCAGAGGAACCACAAGGACGTTACTGAGAACTATATCAGCATTGAAAAGGACATGGAAACTATCAAAAACAACCAGGATAAAATGAAGAACACAATTTCCAAATTGAAGAATAGAGTAGAAGGAATAAAAAGCAGGCAAGAGGAAACAGAATATTGGAACAGCCAGCTGGAGGACAAAGTAGAACAATATTCCAAGACAAGGCAACAAAATGAAAAAAGAGTGAAAAGTAATGAAGAGGTTTTAAGAGAGCTACACACAGTGGATAAGGTGCCGCCCTACAAACTCAAAAGTTGCTGGTTCGATTCCCCTGCCAAGGCACATAACCAAGTTGCAAGCCAGGTCTCCAGTCAGATCCGTAGCTGGAGGCAGGTGAAAGGCAACCATACATTGATCTCTCTCTCTCTCTCTCTCTCTCTCTCTCTCTGCCTCTCTCTCTACCCTCTCTCTAAAAATAATGAATAAAATATTTAAAGAAAAAGAGAGTGAGAGAGCTGCAGGACAACATGAAACAAAAACATTTGTAACATAGAGATACAAGAAGGAGAAGAGAAACAAGGGATGGAACACCTGTTTGAAAAAGTAATGATGGAAAATTTCTCAAACTTGATGAGTAAAAACATCACTCAAGTTCAGGAAGCACATAGGGTCCCAGTGAAGATAAAGACAAACAGGCCCACTCCATAGCACATCATAATTAAAATGGCACATTTCAAAGACAGAGACAGAATCCTAAAAGCATCAAGAGAAAAACAGTTAATAACATATAGGGGGCTTCATAAGGTTATCAAAAATACTTCTCAACAGAAACACTGCAAGCCAGAAGAGAATGACAAAAAAGTACTTCAACTAATAGAAAACAAAGGACCGCAACCAAGAACACTATCCAGCAAGGCTGTCATTCAAAATGGAAGGTGAAATAAAGAGTTTTCTATACAAAAGAAGGCTAAAAGAATACAATGTCACCAAACCAGCATTGCAAGGTATGTTAAAGTGTCTGCTTTGAAAAGATGAAGAAACAGAGAAAGACAGAGAGGAACACAGGAACAAAGGGTAAAAATGTCAATAAAGAAGTGCCTGTTAATAATAACCTTAAATGTAAATGGGTGAAAGACACCACTGAAACAACATAGGTTAGCAGAATGAATAAAAAAACATATATATGCTGGCTTCAAGAGACCCACTTCAGAACAAAAGATTGACACAGACTGAAAGTGAAGGGATGGAAAAATGTATTTCAAGCAATGGACATGAAAAAAACACTGAAGTAGCAATACTTATTTCAGACATAATAGATTTTACAATGAAGGCCAAATAACAATATTTAAAGAAAGGCATTTCATAAAACTTAAGGAAATAATCCATTAAGAAGATATAACCCATGTAAACATATATGTGCCCAACATAGGAGCATCCAAATATATAAGAAAAATCTTGGAGGACTTAAGGATATTGACAGCAACACAATTATAATAGGAAATTTTTATACTCCATTATAAACA
>PVIW01016912.1:0-15370 GCA_004026585.1 Noctilio leporinus | reverse complement strand
TGTACCCTTTGCAACAACATGGATGGAACTGGAGAAAATAATGCTTAGTGAAATAAGCCAGTCAGTGAAGGACAGGTATCATATGTTCTCACCCATTACGGGACAATAATGAGCAAAACTAACAACAAGCAAAACAGAACCAAGTGTATGAATACAAGGAATAGGCCTGCAGTGGTCAGGAGGAAAAGGGTAGGGGGGATGGGGGAGCAGAGGCAAAGAAGGGGAGCAGCTTAGACAAGAACCTAGTATAAAGGAACCATGGACATGGACAACAGGTGGGATTGACTTTGGGGGGAATGGGTGGGTGGGTGGGGGGACAGAGGGGAGCAAAAAGGGGATGGATGTAATACAACAATAAAATTTAAAAAAAAACAGATTTCTTAGATTGGAATCATTTCACAATATGGGAAAATCAGGTCACTTGCAATAACTTAGAAAAATTGAATACAGTTAAGGAAGAAGGAAAAATAAGAAAATGTGGATGTATATTACATAGAAGACATGCTATCTTTCTTTCTTTTTTAAAAAATAATTTTATTGTTTTATTACATCCATCACCTATTTGCTCCTCTCTGTCCCCTTCCCCATACACCCACTCCCACACTAAATCAATCCCACATGTTCTCCATGTCCATGGTTCTTCCATACTTAGGTTCTTGTCTAAACTGCTCCCCTTCCTTGCCACTTCCTCCCCCTGCTCCCACTTTCCCCTGACTACTGAAGGCCTATTCATTGTATTCATTATCTGGTTCTGTTTTTCTTGTTGTTTATTTTGTTCATTATTGTCCTGTAATGGGTGAGACCATATGGTATTAGTCCTTCACTGACTGGCTTATTTCGCTAAGCATAATACTTTCTAGTTCCATCCATATTGTTGCAAAGGTTAGGAGTTCCTTCTTTCTTTCTGCTGTGTAGTATTCCATTGTGTAAATGTACCAAAGTTTTTGATCCAGTCATCCACTGATGGGCACTTAGGTTATTTCCAGCACTTGGCTATTGTAAATAACACTGCTATGAACATAGGGGTGCATAGGTTCTTCTGAATTGATGTTTCAGGGTTCTTTGGGTATAGTCCTACTAGTGGAATTGCTGGATCAAAAGGCAGTTTCATTTTTAGTTTTTTAAGGAAACTCTGTACTGTTTTTCCGTAATGGCTGCACCAATCTGCATGCCCACCAACAGGGCACCAGAGTTCCCTTTGCCCTATATCCTCGCCAACACTTGTTGTTTGTTGATTTGTTGATTGCCATTCTGACAGGTGTGAGGTGGTATCCTATCGTGGTTTTAATTTGCATCTCTCTGATGGCTAGTGATTCTTTCATATGCCTCTGGGCCCTTTGCATGTCTCCCTCAGTGAGTTGTCTGTTCAGGTCTTTTGCCCATTTTTTAATTGGGCTGTCTGCCTCCCTGGTGTTGAGTCACATTAGTTCTTTATATATTTTGGAGATCAAACCTTTGTCTGAGGTTTCATTGGCAAATATGTTTTCCCATACAGTTCGTTCCCTTTGAATTTTGCTGGTGTTTTCTTTAGCTGAACAGACACTTTTCAATTTGATATAGTCCCATTTGTTGATTTGTATTTTTATTTCCTTTGCCCTTGGTGAAGTATCAGTAAACATATTTCTGCATAGGATATCTAAAATTTTACTGCGTATATTTTTCTCCAGGACCTTTATAGTGGCACTACTTATGTTTAAATCTGTTATCCACCTCAAGTTTATTCTGGTGTATGGTGTAAGTTGGTGATCTAGTTTTATCTTTTTGCATGCTGCTGTCCAGTTTTCCCAACACAATTTGTTGAAGAAACTGTTTTTACTCCATTTTATGTTCCTTCCTCCTTTATTGAATATTAATTGACCACAGATGCCTGGGTTTATTTCTGGGCTCTCTATTCTGTTCCATTTACCTATATGTCTATTCCTATGCCAGTACCAGACAGTTTTTATGACAGCAGCCTTGTAGTATAGTTTGATGTCTGGTATTGTGATTCCTCCTACCTTCTTCTTTCTCAAGATTGCTGTGGCTATTCATGGGATTTTGGGGCTCCATTTAAATTTTTGAATTTTTTTTCTATTTCTATGAAATCTGTCATTGGTATTTTAATGGGAATTGCATTGAATCTATACATTGCTTTGGGTAGTATGGACATTTTAATGATGTTAATTCTCCCCATCTATGAACTTGGTATATGCTTCCATTTATTTGTATCTTCCTTCATTTCGTTCTTCAATGTTCTGTAGTTTTCTGAGTACAGATCTTTTACCTCCTTAGTTAAGTTGATTCCTAGGTACTTTATTTTTCTTGTTGCTATGGTAAATGGAATTTGTTTTCTAGCTTCTATTTCTGATGTTTCATTATAGGTATACAAAAGTACTTTTGATTTCTGGATATTGACTTAATATCCAGCTATTTTGCTAAATTTGCTTATTAGGTCGAGTAAGTTTTTGGTGGAGCCTATTGGTTTTTGTATGTACACTATCATATCAACTGCAAATAATGACACTTTGACTTCCTTCTTTCCAATTTGGATACCTTTGATTCCTTTTTCTTCTCTGATGGCTATGGCTAGAACTTCCAAGACAATGTTAAACAGAAGTAGAGAAATTGGACAACCTTGTCTCATTCCTGATCTTAGGGGGAAAGCTTTTAGTTTTTGCCCATTGAGTCTGATGTTGGCTTTAGGTTTCTCATATATGGCCTTTATTTTGTTGAGGTATGCTCCCTCTATTCCCATTTTCCTGAAGGTTTTTATCATAAATGGTTGCTGTACTTTGTCAAATGCTCTTTCAGCATCTATTGATATGTTTATATGGTTTTTATCTTTCATTTTGTTGATGTGATGTATTACATTTATTGATTTGCAAATACTGAACCATCCTTGCATCCCTGGGATGAAACCCACTTGATTATGGTGTATGATCTTTGTAATGTACTCCTGAATCCAGTTGGCCAATATTTTGTTGAGAATCTTAGCATCTATGTTCATCAGAGATATTGGCCTATAGTTTTCTTTCTTTGTTGTGTCTTTACCTGGTTTTGGGATTAAAATAATGTTTGCCTCATAGAAAGAGTTTGGGAGTCTTCCCTCTTCCTCTATTTTTTGGTATAGGTTGAGAAGGATAGGAGTTAGTTCTTCTCTAAATGTTTGGTAAAATTCACCTGTGTAGCCATCTGGTCCGGGGCTCTTGTGCTTTGGGAGATTTTGGATTACCTCTTCAATTTCACTAGTTGTTACTGGCCTATTCAGGCTTTCTGCTTCTTCTGGATTCAGTTTTGGTAGATTATACATTTCCAGAAATGTGTCCATTTCACCCAGGTTGTCATATTTTTTGTCATAGAGTTGTTTGTAGTAATTTCTTACAATCTTTTGTATTTCTGAGGTATCAGTTGTGATTTCCCCTCTTTCAGTTCTGATTCTGTTTATTTGGGTCCTCTCTCTCTTTTTCTTGATGAGTCTGGATAAAGGCTTGTCAATTTTGTTTACTTTTGCAAAGAACCATCTCCTGGATTTGTTGATTCTTCAAATTGTAGTTTGAGTCTCTGAGTTATTTAGTTCTGCTCTGATCTTGGTGATTTCCTTCCTTCTACTTGCTCTAGGCTTTGTTGTTACTCCTCTAGTTCTAGCAGCTTTATGGTTCGGTTGTTTGTATAAACTTCTTGTGACCTTTTTAGGTAGGCCTGTCTTGCTATAAATTTCCCTCTGAGGACTATCTTTGCTGTGTCCCATAGGTTTTGGACTGTTATGTGTTATTGTTATTTGTTTCCAGGAACTTTTTGATTTCATCTTTGATCTCATTGTTAACCCATTCATTACTTAAAAGCATGTTATTAAGTCTCTATGATTTAGAGTATTTTTTATTCCCTTGAGATTGGTTTGTAGTTTCAAGCCATTGCGTTCTGAGGAGATGCTTGGTATGATTTCAATTTTCCTGTATTTGTGGAGGTTTGTCTTGTGACCTACCATGTGGTCTATCTTTGAGAATATTCCATGTCCATTTGAAAAGAATGTGTGTTTTGCTTCTTTGGGGTAAAAGGCTCTGTATATATCAGGTAGATCCATTTTCTCTAGAGTGTTGTTCAATGCTACAACATCTTTAGTAATTTTTTGTTTGGAAGATCTGTCCATTGTTGATAGTGGGGTATAGTAGGTAATATTCCCTACTATTAGTGTGTTGCTGACTATTTCCTTCTTGAAGTCCTCCAAGATTTTCCTTATATATTTTGGAGCTCCTACATTGGGTGTGTATATGTTTACCAGAGTTATTCCTTCTTCATGGATTGTTCCCTTAAGTATTATGACATGTCCTTCTTTATCTGTTTTTATGGTGTTCATTGTAAAATCTATTTTGCCTGAAATAAGTATTGCTACTCCAGCCTTTTTTTCATGTCCGTTTGCTTGATATATATTTTTTCATCTCTTCACTTTCAATCTATGTCGATCTTTTGTTCTGAGGTGGGTCTCTTGATGACAGCATATATGTAGGTCATGTTTTCTTACCTATTCGGCTACCCTATGTCTTTTGATTGACACATTTAATCCATTTACATTTAAGGTTATTATTGATTATACTTATTTATTGCCATTTCCCCACTTTGTATCTGTGTTCCTCTTTGGCTCTCTCTGTTTCTTCATTTCTTTTTTTTTTTTTAAAGCAGACCCTTTAGCATTTCTTGCAATGCTGATTTGGTAGAGATGTACTCTTTTAGTCTTCTTTTGTCTGGGAAACTCCTTATTTCTCCTCCATTTTGAATGAGAGTATTGCTGGATAGAGTATTCTTGGTTGCAGGCCTTTGTTTCCCATTACTTGGAATATTTTTTGCCATTCACTTTTGGCTTGTGTTGTTTCTATTGAATAATCATTTGATAGCCTTATTGGAGCCCCCTTATATGTTATTTGCTGTTTCTCTCTTGATGCTTTTTGGATTCTCTTTTTGTTTGAAATTTTTCATTTTAATTATAATTAAATAATTATAATGTGTTTCAGAGTTGGTCCTTTTGGGTTAATATTCATTGGGATCCTCTGTGCTTCTTAAACTTGTGTAACGTTTTCAATCATCATGTTAGAAAAATTTCCTCTAATTACTTTTCTGAACAGGTTTTCCATTCCTTGTTTCTCTTCTCCTTCTGGTATCCCTATGATAGGGATGTTATTGGGTTTCATGTTGTCCTGCAACTCTCTTAAAACCTCTTCATTCTTTTTTTTTTTTTTAATTTTATTGTTGTTGCATTACATCCATCCTCTTTTTGCTCCCCTCTGTCCCCTCTTCATTCTCATTCCACCTTTTTTCATTCTTTTGTACTGTCTTGGAATATTCTTCTACATTGTCCTCCAACTTGCTGATCTGATCCTCTGCTTCCTCTAGCCTACTGTTGATTCCTTCCACTCTATTCAATTCAGAAATTGTATTCTTCATTTCCTCCTGGCTCTTACTGATAGTTTCTAAGTTCTTTTTGATGCTGGTGTAGCTCTCACTAAGTTCCTTGTAACTTCCCTGGAGTTCTTTGTAGTTCCCCTGGAGTTGTTTATAGTTTTCTTTGAGCTGGCTGAGCTCATTGAGCTTCTCTATCATCATTCTTTTGAATTCCATATCTGATAGTTTGTTTGCCTCTGTTTCATTTAGTGATCTTTCTGGGGATTTCTCCTTTCCTTTTGGTGATAGACTGATTCTTTTTTCCCCTTTTGGGTGTCTGTTGTTGCTTGTTTTTATCTTGGATTAATCTGCTTAGCTTCCCTGCCTTTGTGGAGCACCCTTCTGTGTTAGGAGATTTGTGGAGTTCAGTGTTGCAGTCTCCTAGGGTTCCTCCACTTGTTGCTCTTGGGGTTGACTTTATGTCATTAACTTGGGCTGTCTTGTTTTATTTTGGATTGGTTGTATATGTTGCTCCTTTCCTTCCAGTTGGCTGATTGAGAGACACTCCTTCTATCCTATCTCATACACTGTTTTTGAGCTGCTCCTAAAACAGAACCACCAGTCCAGGCAAAATAACCAGGCCTTCAGAGATATCGTTCTCCTTTAATCCCCCTTTCAACTGCATATGAATGTAACTATATACCCATACTCTCCAAGGTAACCCCCACTTTTAATCACACCCTCAGCTGCAACTGAGTCCGTCTTAATAGGGATATAGATGTATTAACACTGTTGTTAGAGGGGGAAAATTTATTAAGTTGACTAAAGTATAGATAATTTTGAAGGGTGCTGCGGAGTAGCAAAGATGGCAGGGATATGAGAGGGAAAACCAACTTATCTATTCTATAGAAATGAGGAGAGGGAGAATCAGAAAACCTCAAATGTGAGTGAACAATATAAGCCTATATGTATAATTGCCACATCTGCCTCCCTGTTCACCCTTAATGATCCCTGATTGGTCCAGGTGGAGCCAGGATCTGTGTGCTTTTAGCAGAAAAAAATAAAATAAAATAAATAAAAAGTAAAGTAAGGGTTTAGGTCACTGGGGAGGGTAGGAATACTTAGACTGAGGACTGGGAATAAGTTGTAGCAAGAGAGTAAGTTGACTTTTAATCAAGAGTAGGAGGAGGCATTTAGGTGTATTGAGATAGGGGAGGATTAAAAATATTTGAGTTGGGATACACTATGATATAAACAGTATTTACTTAAAATGCACTAATTGTGAGGGTCGGAAGTAACTTTTGAAAAGGATATGTCAGGGATTTATAGTTCATGTAGCTCTTGGTGTAACTGAGGTGCTTGAGATGAGCAGCAATCCATTTCCTGAGTCTGCCTCTTTTTCCTAGTCATGTCTCTGCAGTCTACAGTTTAGCTGTGTGGTCTTGGAGTGGCAGGGCCTGTGGATGTCGCTGTCAGGGCCGATTCTGAATGCCAACCCCCCAGTAGGCTGAGCCTCCAGTAGCCTAGCTGGGTTTCTGTGCTGCTGGTGTTTTGGGGCCCTCCCTTCTCTTACTGGTTTTGTGTGAAGTCCTGCAGGGTGCTTCTGTGGTGTCTATGGCTCCTCCTCCTCCTCCAGCTCCTGGAGTAGGTTCGTGCTTGGAATGGGCACCTGGCTCCAATGCAGGGTTGCCAGCAACCTTGTTGGCTCCTGTGATAGCTGGCCCTACCCCTGCAGCTCCTGGAGGAGGTAGCCCCTGTCTGCTAACAGCACCTGGCTCCACCAGGGTGAAGGCTAACCCTCCAAGCAGTCCAGCTCTTTGAGGAGTTTTTTACTGCCGCCTCTGTCCCCAGAGGGTCTGCGGTGCAATCTGCTTGCTAAGGCTACTCCCCCCCTTCCAGTGCCTGGAGGAGGTTTTTGTTGTCTGCAATGGGCGTGCTAGTTGCACCAGCTGCAAGTTCCTGGCACTCAGTTTGGAGTTTCGTGGGAGCCTTTCAACTAAATTGTGGAAATATACATTTCCAGCTATGAAGGCCCCCAAACTGGGGGTGCTTGGGAAAAGGAACTAATGTTATAGTAAACTTTATTATTGAAATGTGAATGTACCTAATCTCTATTTCAACAGACTCTTAAATAGTTCAGGGGTTAGTTTAGGACCACATAGGAAGTCAACCACAAGTTCAAAAAATAGCTAGAATATTATTTTACAAAATTATTTAAATCCTAGGGATTTTTATTTTTTACCTCAACTTAGTAGACATAATAATTTCTGCTCTGGGGACCACCTGAGCACTGCAAATGCCATTATTTCTGAAGGCTTCAATTTGTAAAAATAAAACACATGTACAGGAAAAACAGAGGGCATTGAAAGAAGTAAGACCTATGCACAGCTTAAATAAATAAATAAATAAATATACTATTTAAGATGGGAAACTGCAAAAAAGAATAAGTTGTAGTTCCAGTAGCTTAAAATAAAGTTGAGTCATATTATCGGAAAGGGGAGGATCTGACTAAAAAACCAAATTCATTTATTACTATGGATTTGGCACTGTCTCTAGGACAACTTTCATAAAAGTGAGTTCTGCAATACACCATTTCTGTGAAGTATTTCACAAAAATAGCATTCCAGAGTAAAATAAGTATTATAGAAGAAAAGAGTTGCTTAGTTTTGCTACAATATATCTAAAATACCATCATTTAACATGTAATAATTATGTAAGCTATTGGCATATTTTAAAGTTTTTGTATTAACTCTTCAAAATCCATTATGTACTTTAAATATGTGTAAAAATATGTATGGGTGTAAATGTT
This sequence comes from Noctilio leporinus, assembly GCA_004026585.1. Taxonomy (NCBI): domain Eukaryota; kingdom Metazoa; phylum Chordata; class Mammalia; order Chiroptera; family Noctilionidae; genus Noctilio; species Noctilio leporinus. Next base: position 7,209 of record PVIW01016912.1, on the reverse strand, counting down.
TTTTTTGCATGTGTTTGGTAATATTGCAATTCATATTACTTAAAAGAGTAATTCTTTAAACAAATGAATTAATGTAGGCATTTTGGAATAATGCAAAGAAAACTTTGTATTAATATGATTTAAGAAGCTGACAGAAGGCAATAGTTAAACAGCGAATTGTCTGGATGCGAAAGGAAAAAAAATTACACATTGGTGGTTACAGAATAGATGGGGATGTTAAGAATAACAAAGGAAATAGTGAAGCCAAAGAACTTATATGCATGACTCATGGACATGACCTAACTGGAAGCATTGCTGGAGGAAATGGGGTGCAGGGTGGAGGGGGGGGAAAGGGGGTAAAATTGGGACAACTGTAATAGCAAAATAAATAAAATATATATTTTTTTAATTTACAAGTAAAAAAACCTCAAAAGGGTAAAATTTATGTAATTTTTGCTATAATAATAAAAGCTTTCAGTGTGGCCCATTGCCAACAAAGTTGTAACACCAAAGAATGTGGTTCAAGCCCTGTGGGCCTTTCTCAGTTAATCTGTTCTGACTTCTCCTACCTTTCCCTGAGCTGCAGCCCCATAATACTACTGTGTTCTCTTACCACAAAACCAGTATTGTAAGAAATGATAAAAAGCCTGCATTAAGAATGAGAAAAAGAAGGAAAATCCAACAGGAACATAGCTAAAAGAGTAAAATGGCAATCAGTGTGTACCTATCAATGATAACTTTAAATATAACTGGCTTCAATGTTCCAATCAAAAGCCATAGGGAAGTTGAATGAATAAGAAAGCAAGATATAGAGAGACCTGCAGGAGAGCAGGTAAGACAGTTCTCAAGGCAGGCCTAGGCCGGATCTAGGCAGTGGCAGCTCTGCCCAGAGGGGCAGCTCTAACTGAAGACAGCTTCAGGCAACCTGGTGAATAGAAATCTGAGGAGTGAATTGTGGACAGTGAGGGCAAACTCCAGAAGGAATGAGGAATTGAACTCCTGCAAGGTAGAGACTGTGTGAAAGCTCTGGAGACTGAGAGAGAGGAAGTGCCTCCCAGGGCCAGTGGCACAGGAGGAGAAACCTGCAGGGAACAGGAGCTGGGGAGCAGGAAAGTGCACTGGCTGGGGTGGCAAGAAGGCTGAAAATTGTGGTGCTGTGCCACCAGGGGAAGGCAGCTCAGAGCCCCAGTGAGAAGGGAGGCCCAACCCCACGCACTCACACCAATGCTCAGGCTCCCACGAAAACTCACAATTGCCCGCCAGGAACTAGCTCCTGGTGCAATTGGCCTGCCCATTGCAGGCAACAAATGCCTCCTCGAAAGAGCTGGAGGCCTAGAGGTAGATTTGCAGGAAGATTGCACTGCAGGCCCCCTGGGGATCCAGGCTTACATTGCAGAGGCTTCAGTGAAAACCTCCTCAAAGAGATGGACTGCATGGAGGGCCAACCATTGGCAGCAAACAACCAGTGGGGCCCCCAGGGAGCTAGGCACTCTTTGCAGACAGGGACTACCTCCTCCAAGAGCTGCAAGAGGATGGTCAGCCATCACAGGAACAAACGAAGTTGCAGGTCATCCCACCTTATGGCCAAGTGCCCATTGCAGGCAGGAAACTCCTCCAGGAGCGGGAAGGGGAGGAGTAGCCATAGACACCACAGAAGCAACCTGCAGGTCTTCACACAGAACCAGTAAGAGAAGGGAGGGCCCCAAAACACCAGCAGCACAGAAACCCAGCTAGGCTACTGGAGGCTCAGCCTACTGGGGGGTTGGCACTCAGAATCAGCCCTGACTGTGACATCCATAGGCCCTGCCACTCTAAGACCACACAGCTTGACTATAGACTGCAGAGACTTAACTAAGAAAAAGAGGCAAACTCAGGAAATGGATCGCTGATAAACTCAAGCACCTCAGTTACACCAAGAGCTACATGAACTATTAATCCCTAATGTATCCTTTTCAAAAGTTACTTCCAACCCTCACAATTAGTTCAGTTTAATACTGTTTATATCATAGTGTATCCCAACTCAAATATTTTTAATCCTCCCTTATCTCAATCTACCTAACTACCCAAGACCCTCGTACTACTATTGTTTCAAAGCCTACTCACTCTCTTGCTACAACTCATTCCCAGTCCTCAATCTAAGTATTCCTCCCCTCCCCAGCTGCTTAAACTCTTTCTTCTTCTTCTTCTTCTTCTTCTTCTTCTTCTTCTTCTTCTTCTTCTTCTTCTTCTTCTTCTTTGTGGGTGCACTACTAGGGACTACACATTCATTTCTTCAGCTAAAAGCACACAGATTCTGGCTCCAACTGGACCAATCAAGGCTCAAAATGTGTGAGCAGGGAGGTAGACGCAGTAACTATATATATAGGCTTATACTGTTCACTTGCACTTGAGGCATTCTGATTTTTCCCCTCCCCATTTCTATATAAGAGATAAGTTGGCTTTCTCTCTCATATCCCCAATATCTTTGCTACTCCTTTGCATTCTTCCAAATTATCTATACTTTAGTCAACGTAATCATTTTTCCCCTCTTATAACAGTTTTATCATATCTATATCCCTATTAAGACTGGCTCAGTTGCAGCTGAGTGGTGATTAAAAGTGGGGGTTACCTTGAGGGTATGGGTATATAGTTATGTTCATAGGCACTTGAAAGGGGGATTAAAGGAGAAAGATATCTCTGAAGGTCTGGTTATTTTGCCTGGACTGGTGGTTCTGTTTTAGGAGCAGCTCAAAAACAGTGTATGAGATAGGATAGAAGGAGTGTCTCAATCACCCGACTGGAGGGAAAGGAACAACACATACAACAAATCTAAAATTTAAGTTAATGACATAAAGGCCATCCCAAGAGCAACAAGATGAGGACATCTAGGAGACTGCAACACTGAACTCCACAAATCTCCTAACACAGAAGGGTGCTCCACAAAGGCAGGGAAGCTAAGCAGATTAATCCAAGACAAAAACAAGCAACAACACCCAAAATGGGGGAAAAAATAATCAGTCTATCACCAAAAGGAAAGGAGAAATCCCCAGAAAGATCACTAAATGAAACAGAGGCAAGCAAACTATCAGATATGGAAATCAAAAGAATGATGATAGCTTAGCTATCAATGAGCTTAGCCAGCTCAAAGAAAACTATAAACAATTCCAGGGGAACTACGAAGAACTCCAGGGAAGTTACAAGGAACTTAGTGAGAGCTACACCAGCATCAAAAAGAACTTAGAAACTATCAGTAAGAACCAGGAGGAAATGATGAATACAATATCTGAATTGAAGAATAGAGTAGAAGGAATCAACAGTAGGCTAGAAGAAGCAGAGGATCAGATCAGCAAGCTGAAGGACAATGTAGAAAAATATTCCAAGACAGTACAAGAGAATGAAAAAATGTTGAACAAGAATGAAGAGGTTTTAAGAGAGTTGCAGGACAACAGGAAATGCAATAATATCCTTATCATAGGAATACCAGAAGGAGAAAAGAAACAAGGAATGGAAAACCTGTTCAAAAAAATAATGAGAGAAAATTTCCTTAACATGACGAGAGAAAACTTTTCTCAAGTTCAGGGTCCCAATGTGGATGAACCCAAACAGACCAACTCCAAGACACATTATAATTAAAATGGCAAATCTCAAAGACAAAAAGAGAATCCTAAAAACATCAAGAGAGAAACAGCAAACAACATATAAGGGGGCTCTGAAAAGGTTATCAAATGATTATTCAACAGAAAAAAAAAAAAAAAAGAAACAATACAAGCCAGAGGGAATGGCAAAAAATACACCAAGTAATGGAAAACAAAGGCCTGCAACCAAGAATACTCTACCTAGCAAGGCTCTCATTCAAAATGGAAGGAGAAATAAGGAGTTTCCCAGACAAAAGAAGACTCAAGGAGTACATCTCCACCAAAGGAGCACTGCAAGAAATGCTAAAGGGTCTGCTTTAAAAATATTAAGGAACAGAGAGAGACAGAGAGAGCAGAAGAGGAACACAGGTATAAAGTGGGAAAATGGCAATAAATAAGCATCAATCAATAATAACCTTAAATGTAAATATATTACCCTTGGTTTGTAGCACAGTGGTTAGGGCGCTGGCCTGTGAACCCAAAGGTTGCTGGTTTAATTTCCCAGCCAAGGAACATAATCAGGTTGCAAGCCAGGTCTCCAGCCAGGACCATGGCTGAAGGCAGGTGAAAAGCAACCATACATTGATGTTTCTCTCCCTCTCTCTCTCTCTGCCTCTCTCCCTTCCTGTCTTTCTGGAAATAATAAATAAAATCTTTTAAAAAAATAAAAATTAAAAATTAAAAGAAATTTTAATGTAAATGGATTAAATGCACCAATCTAAAGACATAGGGTAGTTGAATGAATAAGAAACCATGACCCACATATATGCTGTCTTCAAGAGACCCATCTCAGAACAAAAGATCATCACAGATTAAAAGTGAAGGAATGAAAAACTATATATCAAGCAAATGGACATGAAAAAAAGGCTGGAGTAACAATACTTATTTCAGACAAAATAGATTTTACCATGAAGGCCATAAAAAGAGATAAAGAAGGATATTTCATAATACTTAAGGGAACAATCCATCAAGAACAAATAACCCTGGTAAACATACATGCAACCAATGTAGGAGCTCCAAAATATATGAGGAAAATCTTGGAGGACTTCAAGAAGGATATAGACAGCAACACACTAGTAGCTGGATATTTTAATACCCTACTATCAACAATGGACTGATCTTCCAAACAAAAAATCACCAAAGATGTTTTGGCATTGAACAATACTCTAGAGGAAATTGACCTAACTGGTATATACAGAACCTTTCACCCCAAAGAAGCAAAATACACATTGTTTTCAAATGGGCATGGAACATTCTCAAAGATAGACCACGTGGTAGGTCACAAGACAAGCCTCCACACATACAGGAAAATTGAAATCATACCAAGTGTCTTCTCAGATCACAATGGCTTGAAACTAGAAACCAATCTCAAGGGCAAAAAACAAAAGTTCTGTAACTCATGGAGACTGAATAACATGCTTTTAAGCAATGAAGGGGTCAACAATGAGATCAAAGATGAAATCAAAAAGTTTCTGGAAATAAATGACAATGAATATATAACAGCCCATAACCTATGGGACACAGCAAAGGCAGTCCTCAGAGGGAAATTCATAGCAGTACAGGCCTACCTAAAAAGGTCAGAAGAAGCTATACAAACAACCTAACCATAAAGCTGCAAGAACTAGAGGAGCAACAACAAACAAAGCCTAGAGCAAGTAGAAGGAAGGAAATCATCAGGATCAGAGCAGAACTAAATAACTTAGAAACTAATACTACAATTTGAAGAATCAACAAGTCCAGGAGCTGGTTCTTTGAAAAAATAAACAAAATCGACAAGCCTTTATCCAGACTCATCAAGAAAAAGAGAGGACCCAAATAAACAGAATCAGAACTGACAGAGGAGAAATCACAACTGATACTTCAGAAATACAAAGGATTATAAGAAATTACTACAAACAACTATATGACAAGAAATATGACAACCTGGGTGAAATGGACACAGTTCTGGAAATGTATAATCTACCAAAACGGAACCCAGAAGAAGCAGAAAGCCTGAATCGACCAATAACAACTAGTGAAATTGAAGAAGTAATCCAATATCTCCCAAAGCACAAGAGCCCCAGACCAGATGGCTACACAGATGAATTCTACAAAACATTTAGAGAAGAACTAACTCCTATCCTTCTCAACCTACTCCAAAAAATCCAAAAAGAGGAAAGCCTCCCAAACTCTTTCTATGAGGCCAATATTATTCCAATCTTAAAACCAGGTCAAGACACAACTAAGAGAGAAAACCATAGGCCAATATCTCTGATGAACAAAGATGCTAAGATTCTCAACAAAATATTGGCCAACTGGATTCAGCAGTACATTACAAAGATCATACACCATGATCAAGTGGGTTTTATCCCAGGGATGCAAGGATGGTTCAGTATTTGCAAATCAATAAATGTAATACACTACATCAACAAAATGAAAGACAAAAACCATATGATCATATCAAAAGATGCTAAAAGAGCATTTGATAAAGTACAGCAACCATTTATGACAAAAACCCACAGAATATGGGAATAGAGGGAGCATATCTCAACATAATAAAGGCCATATATGAGAAACCTGAAGCCAACATCAGACTCAATGGGCAAAAACTAAAAGCTTTCCCCCTAAGATCAGGAACAAGACAAGGCTTTCCACTTTCTCCACTTATGTTCAACATCATCTTGGAAGTTATAGCCACAGTGTTCAGACAAGAAAAAGGAATCAAAAGCATCCAAATTGGAAAGGAGGAAGTCAAACTGTCATTATTTGCAGAGGATATCATAGTGTACATACAAAACCTGATAGACTCCATCAAAAACTTACTTAACCTAATAAGCAAATTTAGCAAAATAGCTGGATATTAAGTCAATATCCAGAAATCAAAAGCATTTTTGTATACCAATAATGAAACATCAGAGATAGAAGCTAGAAAATAAATCCCATTTTCCATGGCAACAAGAAAGATAAAGTACTTAAGAATAAACTTAACCAAGGAGGTAAAAGATCTGTACTCAGAAAACTATAGAACATTGAAGAAAGAAATTAAGGAAGATACAAATAAATGGAATTATATACCATGTTCATAGATGGGAAGAATTAACATCATTAAAATGTCCATACTTCCCAAAGCAATCTATAGATGCAATGCAATCCCAATTAAAATGCCAATGACAGACTTCACAGAAATAGAAAAAATACTTCAAAAATTTATATGGAGCCAAAACACCCACAAATAGCCACAGCAATCTTAAGAAAAACAAGGTAGGAAGAATCACAATACCAGACATCAAACTATACTACAAGGCTATCGTCATCAAAATAGTCTGGTACTGGCATAAGAATAGACATATAGATCAATGGAACAGAATAGAGAGCCCAGAAATTAACCCAGGACTCTATGGTCAACTCATATTTGACAAAGGGGGGAGGAACATCCATTGGAGTAAAAACAGTCTCTTCAACAAATGGTGTTGGGAGAACTGGACAGCAACATGCAAAAAGATAAAACTAAACCACCAACTTACACTATACACCAAAATAAACTCAAGATGGATAAAAGATTTAAACATAAGCAGTGCCACCATAAAGGTCCTGGAGAAAAATATAGGCAGTAAACTTTCGGATATCCTACGCAAAA
>PVIW01016911.1:0-15371 GCA_004026585.1 Noctilio leporinus | reverse complement strand
AGATCAATGGAACAGAATAGAGAGCCCAGAAATTAACCCAGGACTCTATGGTCAACTCATATTTGACAAAGGGGGAAGGAACATCCAATGGAGTAAAAACAGTCTCTTCAACAAATGGTGTTGGGAGAACTGGACAGCAACATGCAAAAAGATAAAACTAGACCACCAACTTACACCATACACCAAAATAAACTCAAGAAGGATAAAGGATTTAAACATAAGCAGTGCCACCATAAAGGTCCTGTACTATTTCTTGACATTCTTAATTTGCCCTGGAATCTTACGAAGGAACTGTCCTATCTGAAAGCATCAGCTTCTTGTAATGTGGTGGTAAAATCTGAGGCAGTAGTTACACTTCATCAATGCAGTTTCTTCAAAACAAAAGTTAGTTGTTGGCATCCAATTATACCTTGTTTCTGTCAGGAAGCAATTAGGAAAAAAATGTTTTCTCTGATGATATGCAAGGCGTGGGCTAGGCCACTGGCCCAGGAACACAGACGATGTCAGCATGCTTCAGACTTGAAAATGATGACCCGGTTCAAATGGTAGAGGGTGTGATCACACCTGTTGGAGAACATCTTGAAATCAGGCATCGTGGGACCTTCTAGTCTCCTTCAAGGGCATCTGGATTGCAATCTCAAGGTAAAGGGAGGGTGGCTATGGGAGACCCTTACACAGAGTGAAATATTCAGAAGTGTGTCTTGGAAAAAATCCCAGTGTCAAGGGCAATGGCATAGGAGAAGAGGGCCATGCTGGGGACAGTCCAGTAAATCATTTATGGCAAATTGTAGGCATGAAACCGCAGGGACAAAGAACACTTGCAGTGAGGGATCACGCGTGTTCTAAAGGCGATGAAGCAATACAGTTGTCTGGATTGGTCACTCGCTTTGATGAAAGAGTAAAGAGAACCTAGAAAATGACTCAGAAATTCTAACATCCAACTATATGGCGGTAATTGTCATTAGCCATAATACAGTTTAAGGAATCAATTAACAAATTGACATTGGGACTTATAAAGTGTGTCGCTTTTAGAATACCATTAATTTATTACTCCAAATGACATTTAGTGAGTCTTCCTTTGGAGATTACAATACTAAGTGTGGGTCGTCAAGACGAAGACATGATAACCTACAGAGTTGTCCAAACACCAGAGAAAGGAAGATGTGGGGAAATGTCTGAATTATAAAGGTCAAGTTCAGATAAAAGCACAATAGAATAAGGGATCAGGTTGATAATAGTGTTTTTCTAACTTTCTGACTATGACCCTCTGCAAGAAATAACACACTTTACCATGTAACCCAGCTCACATATAAATTACAGCTTCAGAAAAAATAGTTACGGGATGCACTGATACTTTTCTTTTATTGGAGTGCATTTTTCAAAGGCTGGTGGCAATCTACTAAAATGGCTTTCTAACTGATCCACAGGTGACCTTGAAGTACGAGCAGCACTGACCGAGAACTTCAAAGGATTTGGTCCAGAAGTCACTGAACACAGAAGCCTGGGTGTCCAGAGCATGATAATGGAGTTGCCTTTCTCAACAGCAGGTGAGAAAACTACCTAGAATAAGTAGCTTTTCCTTCCACCTCACAGCCCTCAGAGTCTCCTAGCCCAACCCATGAATAAAGAATGAGATTAAAATTCATGATTCTGCCCTGGCTGGTGGCACAGTGGATAAGGTACCAGCCTGCCAACTCAAAGGTCGTTGGTTCGATTCCCAGCCAGGGCACATAACCAGGTTGCAAGCCAGGTCTCCATACACTGAAGGCAAGTGAAAGGCAACCATACACTGATGTTTCTCTCCCTCTCTGCCTCTTTCCCTTCCTCTCTCGCTTGAAATAATAAAATTTTAAAAAATAATGAAATAAAATAAAATTTATGATCTACTCTAGCTGGTGTGGCTCAGTGGATAGGCACCGGCCTGTGAACCCAAAGGTTGTTGGTTCGATTCCCAGTCAGGGCACATAACCAGGTTGCAAGCCAGGTCCCCAGCCAGGTCCCCAGCCAGGTCCCCAGCCAGGTCCCCAGCCAGGTCCCCAGCTGGAGGCAGGTGAAAGGCAAACATACATTGCTGTCTTTCTCCGTTTCTTCCTCCCTCCCTGCCTTTCTCTCTAAAAATAACGAATACAATCTTTTTAAAAAATTCATGATCTAGTTACTGTTTTGCAATTAAGAAAAGGCCTTTATTAACATATTCTAAGCTTGTAATTGATCTCTTAAAAGGCAGGAACATCATTCAGTCCCACTAACATTTGCTTCCTCCCCTGCAGTCTGCTTTGTGTTAATTTCCCAGGGCGAGTTAGTAACAAACCTGAAATAAACTAACAACCTGAAACTCCTTACAAATAATGTTTATTCCTTGCCTTAGACTTACTATTTTTATCTTGCAATTTATCTTCTGTGCCTCCTCCTCGAGGAAGCTCTGACTTTACCATAATCTGTTTAATGCATTTTTAACAGGCTCATGTTGGAAGGATCAGGCACTGAAATGCATCTTTAATTACTGTATTTTATTACAGTGACACACTTTGCAAGTTGTTGGTACTTAGGGTGGGGCCCATTGATAATTACTGTGTCATCAATCTTTATTTTGACAGAACCATCTTCATTTTGCCCCTACATGAAGTAGCAGGTAAAGACATAATTGGAATTGAAGGTGATTTATGCTTTTCCACACTCCAGTCTCAACCCCACTATCAGAAGATTATTAGACATGATCATTTGACCACATTTCGTTACTTTAAAAACATTGAATTAAAAAGGAATTATTAAGAATGACTATAAAATCTTTTGTACATGGAGCTCTGATTTTATACATCGATGACATGAAAGTTGGGTGACCTTGATTTGGGAAAGTCATCAAAATCATATGTTCAGAGAACCACAGAATTGGCTAGTTTTGAAACATGATCCTGCATTTATGAAAATAAAGTATTTTGAAATGAAGGCATAGTTTTGATGTTTTTCACTCTCCCAAAAGAATAGGCTACTTTAACACTGCAATCTAAGTAAATGGAGTTTATTTATTTTGTATTTTTAGTCTTTCTCCTAGGGAATTTTTATTAAATACATTGTAATATGTAGTTGATGGTTTCAACTGTAATTTTGAATGGAGGCTGAACTTTAATTGAAATTTATAATTTTCTAATGTTACACTGTATTTGTCTTTTAAGAAAATACTGAATTTTTTTTTTTTTTAAAGATTTTATTTCATTATCTTTTAGAAAGAGGGGAAGGGAGAGAGACAGAGAGGGAGAGAGACATCAATGTATGGTTGCGTTTCATCTGTCTCCAGCCACAGACCTGACTGGAGACCTGGTTTGCAACCTGGTTATGTGCCCTGGCTGGGGAATCAAACCTGCTTCGCAGGCCGGCACCTTATCCACTGTTGAATTTTTATTAAGTGCTCTTTACATTTTTTTTCAATTAGAGTTGACATTCAATATTATATCAGTTTTGGGTATATGGCATAGCGGGTAGACATTTATAGTCATTCCCCAATGGGTACCTAGAATATGAAGCCCATTTTCATATCCCAGGGACCTACCACACAGAAGGAAGTCCATAAATATGCACTGAATGAATAAATGGAGTATCTGAGCTCTTCAGCATCAATATTTAACTTACGTAATTTAAAACATGGTTTTCCTTTGAGATAATTGAATTCTGTCAGATTTCAAATGACTTTAACATATTATAGTCCTGGCCCAGTAGCTCGGTCGGTTAGAGCATCGTCCCACCACACCAAGTCTGTGGGTTCGATCCCTGGCACATACAAGAAGCAACCAATGAGTGCATCAAAAAGTGGGACAACAAATCAATGTTTCTCTCTCTCTTTCTCAGTCTCTCTCTCTCCCCCTTCCTCATTTTTCCTCAAAGCAATAAATAAATAAATAAATATTTTAAAAAACCTATTATAATTATTTTATTAAAAAGCAGGGGTTAAAATCACTGTTTCTTCAAAAGTATCTCTGCTTCCTAGACTTATTTGTTATTAAATTTCTGTTTTCCTCGCTTGGGTAAGCAGATTGGTTGAATGCACATCTAAGCGACAGAAAACACTGCTAATGTCTTTCCAACATAGTTGAAAAGAGAGTTAATGAGACTTCATCTAGTCACATTGCCTGCTCTCACATATGCTCATTCCATGGTATTTACACTGCCCGATGATGTGGAAAAGTGACATAAAAACATATTAAGTGAAGATATTATTTGACTTGAAGGATAAACTGTCCAAATCTTTAAAATGACGAATGCATTCTCCTGATAGACGCCTGCCTGTATCGGCTATTGAGGACACATTTAAACAGATAAATAGCCTGATTTATTGATATCTGTTGCTGCAGAAAAATAAAACAAGACATTTTAAAATATAATTTTATAAACTGTGGTCTCTCCAGGATATTGAATAAGCATGCCTTAAACCCTGAAGCATATTGTATTTTCAAAATTATTTCAACAATAAAATTAGCCTTCTAATTCCACATAACAAATATAGATGCCTGTATATTTACATGTCTGCCCTATAGGGGTGATGCTGTCACAAATTTAGGTTGTGTAAACATGCGTGTAAATCAACAGAGTTCACTGCACATCATTCAGCTCCTTCTCCGTGAGAAGAAGATGGTGACACCTTCCCTGCAGAGCAGTCGTGCAGATTTAGTGAGGATGTCGCATGAGCTGTCCTGCAGTCACGGGTTTAGTAAATGGCTTGCCACTGTTGAATGGCAGTGAAATGATAAATTTCTTTTTTTAAAACCTTTTTTTAAAGATTTTATTCATTATTGTTAGAGAGCAGGGAAGGGAGGAAGGAAGAAAGGGAGAGAAACATTGTATGGTTGGTTGCCTTTCACCTGCTTCTAGCTGGGGACCTGGCTGGGGACCTGGCTTGCAACCAGGCAGGACTTAAATTTCAACACACAACTCTAAGCTCTTGAGCTAAAAAGAAATTCAGAAGATAACCATCAAAATACTCTAATCGTTAATAGCATGAACCAGACTTAAAAAGTTATCAGGAAACAACCTGGTATTATACCAAGTGTTGCCCGCCTTTCAAGAACATCTTATCACCTTATGCACCTACGTAGCTTCAATACTGTGTTCATACCTATATCCCCCCTTTTATTTCTGCTTGCACAACTGGATCCATATTCTTGATACAGGATTTATTCAAACATTTCTGCTTTTGCCCTGGCTGGTGTGGCTCAATAGATTGTCTCTGGCCTGCAAACCCAAAGATTGCTGGTTCGATCCCCAGCCAGGGCACATCACCAGGTTGCAAGCCAGGTCTCCAGCCAGGTCCTTAGCTGGAGGCAGGTGAAAGGCAACCATACATTGATGCTTCTCTCCCTTTCTTCCTCCCTCCCTGCCCTTCTCTCTAAAAGTCATGAATAAAAAATCTTTAAAAAATTACTGCTTTTTACTTGAAGCATGTCGCTCTAAAATAAAATAGCTCATCATTGAAACACATCTACCCTTTCAATCCATTTTCTCCTTAAAAAGATGCCTTTCTTAACTTCATGCTTTCTACTCACTGGCTTACAGCCATCTTTAAAAGCTGAAAAGCTTGGATACCCTGTGTCCACATATGTGTGTATGCATGTATAAGTTTTAAACAGTTTGTGATGAGTTCAAGTCTAAAGTGGTGAACAAAATGAATTCAAAATATGTATATATAATAATTACTATACTGACATGTAATAAAAATAACTTTTTTTTCTCATTAAATTGCATGGAAGAAGTTATTCCAACCTCACTCAATATGTGGTCAAATAATTCTCATCATTTTGACATGTTCTAACAATAATATGCTCGCTGATAAACCAAGAAATTAAGTAGAGCCAGTTATACATTTTCAAAACTCCTATATTTTGCTAAAAAAAAAATAAAACGTTATAAACATCATGATGTTAAAGGTTGCCACTTTGTTTTTCTCATTATGGTTTTTACAGTTATATTAATAATTTTATGCTAATATTCATATGAATAGACATTTAATAGAAATCTACTGGACATGGTAAATACAATCATCTCCTTCTCAATCAGAGAAAGGATGTTCTTTTATGCATTAACTTAATTAAAAGCTACACTGAGAACTAGAGAGCTACCTATACATTCTGATAGACAAGACTTAAGGAGCCTGGAGTGTCACTGCATAGATGCTTATTGCTGCAGAAGGTTTGTCTCCTCAAAATTTATGTTAAATCCTAATGCCCATGTGATGATATTTGGAGGTAGGGTCCCCAGAGGATGATTAGGTTATAGGGGTAAAGCCCACATAAATGGGAGTAGTGTCCTCATAAAGAGACCCCAGGAAGATGCTTGCCTTCCCATCAGAGGCTCCTGCAGTCAGAAGGCCTGCCACACACTGAATCTGCTGTGCCCTGACCTGGGGCTCCCCAGCCTCCGGAACTGCCAGGAATTCCTGTTATTTATAAGCTGTTCAGTCTCAGCAGGGAAGTAAGATGGAGATGTAAACCAATTATTGTAAAAGATGTGAATGTGGTCTATCGAGAGTCATTCACCCAGTACAAAAGTGGGGAAAGAAGAAACAGTCCATTTTAAAAGCAGGATCCATCCCCAGTTTGGGGGCCTTCCTAACTGGAAATGTAAATTTCCATGATTTAGGTGAAAGGAATCTCATCTAATATACATGCTAATATGAAAATATACGTTGTATATGTACGCGAATCATATAGTTTAGTAGTTTGCAAATTCCATCCAAATGGGGTCTTCATTACCAGCATCTTTTCTAACCTAAAGATTGACTGATTTCCCAACAAATAAATTAACGTAGGCATTTTGGAATAATGAAAAGAAAACTTGGTGTTAATATGATTTGAGAAGCTGTGGGAAGGCAGTAATTAAATGGTGAATTTTCTGGATGTGACAGGGAAAAAAAGAAAAAGTTGTTACGGAATAGATAGGGGGATGTTAAAAAGAATGAAGGAAATAGAGAAGCCAAAGAACTTATATGCATGACTCGTGGACATGAATTAAGAGGGGCACTGCTGGAGGAACTGGGGTACTGGGGGAGGGGGACAAATTAGGGGGTAAATTAGGACAACTGTAATAGCAAAATAAATAAAATATATTAATTAAAAAAATAAAATTAAATTAAAAGCAGGATGAACGACGTGTTCACAGGTGACAGAGCCTATAAAATGAGTATGGAAGGACCAGTCGCAGTTGGATGGAGAGGCTGCTGGGCTGCTGGGTGGGGGCAGAGAACCACTGCTTACGGAGGTGGGGAGGGTATGCACCTTCCCAAGTGGGTGCCTGACTGATTTTACCTCCTGCCACCCTTCCACAGACACTCACAATCATGGCCTGACTGCACCTGCCCAGTCTTGAGGCCCCGATGATGAACACTTCTTCTATCTTAGTCTCTAAGTAACAGGGCACCCCAGCTTAGAACATCCTGTGCCTCCCCCAAACTGCACTGATGAAGGAGACATACACTCACTCCTCTTACTTTTCAGAATGACTGTCCTCTGAGGCACTAGACTGACATCTGACCACATCAGACTCCTTTGGAAGGAGACCTTGCAAACCACAGCTACTTGTTAAAATAAACATCACAAATCAAGCCTGGCATGAGAATTCCCAGGGAGACCTGACAGGAGACTTTAAAGTGTGAATGCTGACCTGGTGGGAGGGCTGCAAATATGGAAGGAGGGAAGGGAGGAAGGTCGGAAGGACCTGCTGCTGGGCAGGACAAAGGAAGCGTCAGGACATCTCCCACCTCCCATCCTCCACCCTCAACCCCGTGCGTGCGTGGTGTGTGGGCTCCTAGCTAGGAAAGCACCTGCAAATCTTTCACTGAAGCCTCTCCATTACCATGACTGTCTGCTTCAGGAAATTCTATGAAGGCTATAGCTACAACAGAAATAAGCTACAGGAAGAATAAAAGAGAGCGCGCAAAGCTCTATTCAATGCTATTCTAATCTGCATTAGAAACCAAGGAGATTGAATTTGCATGTGAAGCACTCCCTGCTGCCGGCACGGTGCTTATTTCAGAGTTGACGACGAACTCGATTAACTGGGTGGGAAGGAGACTTGGCACCGCTCCAGGGGCACACAGACTGGCAGTTGGCTCCTGGCTCAGATCGTGATAGCAAGTTATCAGTATTTCCCACCTTGCGAACAAATTATGACTCATTTGCAAAACACCGCCCATTACAACCACTGAACCCAGTAAACACAAGCCCAAAGGACAAGGCTTCCGTTTATTCACCACAAGAAGTAGTAAAAAATCCGATTCAGGCTACTTCATTATGAAAGCAAGAGAGTCCAGCCCTTCCTCTCTGTCACTTTATGGGCCATTCAACACTTCCAGTTTTCAATTTCTCTCCATTAAAAAAAAAAAAAGGCCACTTTGAAGGTGGTAACAAGCCTACCTTTAGAGCAAGTTAAACATTGACCTGATAACGTTCTTGGGTAGTCTTTTTTTTTTTTTAAAGATTTTATTTATTGTTTTTAGAGAGGGGAAGGGAGAGATGCCAAGAGGGAGAGAGACTTCAACGTATGGTTGCCTTTCACCTCCCTCCAGCTAAGGGCCTGGCTGGAGACCTGGCTTGCAACCTGGTTATGTGCCCTGACTGGGAATCGAACCAGTGACCTTTGGATTTGCAGGTTGGCCCCTTATCTACTCTGCCACCAGTCAGAGCTTGATAGTTCTAAATAAAGCCAATAAATTGTTGTTACTTTTATTTTTTACATTAGGATGCCATATTTCAGTTATATTTTCATTTTGTAACTTGATTTAAATTATTTGTCTGTTTTTAAATCCCGGAGCTAACAAAATAACTCTTAAATTTGAGCAGATTTCTAAAAGTACCCTAAATATCATGCACGGCAAGGGCATTTTCATATTCAGAGAATTTCTCCTTTCTATTACTTTGGAATTATGTTCAATACAATTTGAACATAAGTTCACAGCTCCCAGTAAAGGTGGAAGCCACCCTTCCTGGATGGATGCTGTGTTAAGCCAGCCTCACAAAACAGTATGTAGTATATTTTGGTTATTTCTATTTAATTTCTCAGAAACTGAGACATCAAGAGGTTCCACCATGAACTGATTAATGATTTTAAACCTAGGCCTTTCTAATTCCAAAATCTGTAATTGTCACCATAATCACAACTCATTCAGAGGATAACAATTACTGATTCTGTTTACTCACTAACCTTTACAAAGTGCACCCAAGCATTTGACCATGTTAACTCATGGAATCCACACACACCTTCCTATTAGACCCATTTTACAGAGGCAACAACTAAGGCACAGGGATGTTAAATAACTTGTCTAACACAGCAATGCTGGAAAGCACCAGCAAGTATGATTCTAGACATGCTTACCCCTATACTTAAAGATTAGTTACAAATCAGCAAGTGAATACAAGTTACCTGTTCTTAAGGTTTTTTGTTTCATTTATATGCAAACATTTTATTCCAAGTAATAAAGCACTGATAATCATCTCTCTGGAATAGAATTTGAAAACAAGTTTTATTGCATTGACCTAGTTATATAACAAATTAATTTTAGTGAAAAAGTCTTTCTTCATATCACTAAATATATTTGCTGTTTCATTTTCAGTCTTTCATTTTATTTTTTTTATTTAAATTTTTAAAAAAGATTTTATTCATTAGTTTCAAAGAGAAGAGCAGGGAGGGAGGAAGAAAGAGAGAGAAGCATCAATGTATGGTTGCCTTTCATCTGCCTCCAGCTACAGACCTGGCTGGAGACCTGGCTTGCAACCTGGTTATGTGCCCTGGTTGGGAATCGAACCAGCCACAACAGCCAAGGTTAGTCTTTTATTTTAAACACGCTAGCTGTATTCTGTTAGCTAAATAGAATGATCATACTTGCTGTTAAGAGATTTCAGTTAACATGGCCTGCGAACCCAAAGGTCGCTGGTTCGATTCCCAGCCAGGGCACATAACCAGGTTGCAAGCCAGGTCTCCAGACAGCTCTGTAGCTGGAGGCAGGTGAAAGGCAACCATACATTTATGTCTCTCTCCCTCTCTGCCTCTCTCCCTTCTCCTCTTTCTAAGAATAATAAATTTAAAAATTAAAAAATATATATTTCTTAAAAAGAAAGAGATTTCAGTTAACAAAGAAATTAAATAAGTAATATCTGATCAAATTTCTATACTATGTCCTTAGTATCCTGAAATTAAACATTACATAAAGAGTATTTAGTGTATCTTTTATCTTCCAAGTATAAAGACCTAAAAATAAAACTTAACAAGAGAGTAAATATCCTGAAGATCAGAAGCAGAAACTGAATTCTTCTGGTTGTTGGGAACTGATATCCACCATAAACATGTGCTTATTTGTATTTCATGCAAATATAAGTTTCTCAAATATAAGGAATTAAAGAGCCATTAATTAAAATTAAGAATCATTTTGTCCTTTATCTCTTAGGTGAATAAGATACAACATATTAGACTGTATTCATGAATTTAAAAATAAAATTATGGTCAAAACTTCCATCTATTTGTGTGGGGTTTATAGTTAACTAATAGTTTCACAGTATCATCTCATTTGATCTACAAAGTAATCTTATGAATCAAGTAAAGTACAAACCCTTTCACTCATTTTATAGATGGGAAAACTAAGGCCTAAAAATGCAAAGAATTAGATGATAAATGTTGGAGCCAAAACGAAATTAAGGACTTCTGACACTGAGTCTAATTTCCTTTCAATGACACCATAAACATTATGTGTCAATTGCCATGTGATATTCGTGTAACTGGAAGCATATCAGATGCCCTGTTGAATACACCTGCAACGAACATTAAACTGGTTTGAAATGTTAAATTAAGTAAAAATTTTAGGCTTACAGTGTCCGACTTATATGAACTAAAAAGCTGAAAGAAACCTTCCAGTGACTTTTTCATTCAGTTGAAGGAAGGTAAAATTCCATACTTCTAAATTCTGCCTGTATGGAGACATACAGGGTAAGGCAAAAGTAGATTTACAGTTGTTTGTATGGAAATAATATCATAATTAATAAATGGTATTCTAAGAATAAACTCGGTGTTTCACGAACTCACAACTGTAAACAAATATACACTTGCCCCTTCATGTATGTATGTATGTGTGTATGTACAGTTTACACAATAGGCGCATAGTAATATATATACACATATACACGTATTGTATATCGTACTGTAGGCCCTCACTTCTGTAAGACCCTGAAGGCTCAGAGCCACACCATGGGGGACTGGGGGCAGAGGTTGGGGATATGCAGAGCACACCCATCTGCCTGGGCACACTCGTGCTCCATACACCATCACAATAAGCATCAGAGTATTATATTCCCTGGAAAACAGCATGGTATTCTACTGTCTTCCTACAAAATATAGAGTGGGATCTCATTTTGGAATACAGTACCGGGCAGGTATAAATATTAAAACTGTGCTGAGTAAATAAATGAATACACAGTCTTAACAAGAGTAGGCATCGGCTTCTATTTTTATCTCACCCCGCTTCCGTTTCATCCATCCTATCACTTCCTGGCCAAAGTTACCCTCCTGTTTGCCATACAGTCTCACAAGGAAAATGTAGGAAAATCATGAGGTTCGGGTATGTTCACTCAAGAATTACAAACTAGTGAGTAGCCAGCTTAGGTTGGTTCAGTGGGAGAGGTTCCTGAAAAGCAGCAAAGGTTAAATAGCAAAGCAATTGTCCAGAAATACAGGACTAAATCCACCTTACACTTTCAGACCTGGTGTTAGCATTCTAACAGAACCTTCCCTGTGTGCTGACCCCAGGGAGAGCCGCTACGCAGCTGAGGAGGGAACTGAAATAGCTAAGATCCTAAAAAGCTCATGACCAGAAGGCACTAGAAGAAGCTGCTCCTGATCAAAGATGCTGTAGAGAAACAGGCAGACAAGGGACCTCAAACGACGGACCCTAATCCCCAAAGCAGCTGTGTGGCATCTGCCAAGAGCAGGGCTGGCACCTATTTCTGGGTAGCTGGTGAGCTAAGCATGCTTTTACCTGTAAAATCGTTGAAAGAAATCAAAAGAATCATGTACATTCTTTGAAATTCAAATTTCAGACACGAGGAATAAAGTTGCATTGGAATATGGCCACAACCATGCATGTCCATACTGTCTCTGGCTGCCTCATGCGGCAAAGAACAGAGCTGAGATGTTGCGACAGACATGGTGTGACTCCCACAGTTTCGAGTATTTATTATCTGACCCTTTATGGAAATGGCGGGCTGATTTCTGGTCTGGTGAGTTCTCAGTTTGGACGGGATGATAGGAAAGAATGGAGGAGCTCTGGAGCAGAGTAGGGGCAGAGAATGGGGTCCACTCCCCTGCAGAGAATGGGGAGTCCAGTGTAACCATAAGATAGTCAGTTGGAGCACAGGGAGTCTCCCTCACAGGCCAACCATGGATTACTATAACGAGAAGTCTCCAGGGCTCCAGAATTTTAAATCCTAGAAAGATGACTGGATAGGGCCCAGAAGCCAGAAAGACACTTGAACAGGAGAAAAGCTCCCCCACTTCCTAACCCTGTAACAACTTCAGGCTTGAGCAGGAGGATAGAGATGGTCTTTCAGATGGAGCCCACCCTTTTCCCAGGTTGTGCGGCACCTGAACAGACCTCTTTCCTTTGGCATCAATCAGCACCTGCATGATAAGTGTGGCTATTTGTGGCCACACGCAGCCAAACCTTGGTTTTTGTTCGATAACACAAGGACCTTAAACAACTTCCTTCACATTCAAATTCTTGTTTCTAGCGCCTCTAACACAGGGTTCCCCTGAGACTTGTATGGACCAAATGTGCATATGATGTCCAGCACACTTTTTGTCACACTGGAGGTACAATGGTATCATATTCCTATCTTCTTTCAGCTCTGCCTCCTTCTTCCCACCCCATCCTGTCCTGCGTCTACCTCCTCCATAAGAGACAGGGAAATAGGTCCCAGACATGCAGGTCCCTCTGCTGTCACACTTGACCTTGCATCTTCTGTCTTCTCTGAGTAGATCCCATCTGTTACTTTTGGGTCCTTCTTTATTCAATGGATAAGTCGATATTCACTTGAAAAATACGTTTAGGTCAAGAAATAAATCCTGTAACCTTATCCCTTAGGCAAAAATATCCTGCCACAACATTTTGTGCATAAATCCATTCTAGTTAATTTTGTGTCATTAACAGTTTACACATATTTTTCCCCAAGAGGCCTATCCCGGTCATCTTTATTGATAGGCTATGATATCAAGATGATCAAATATGGTGTCATGGGGTGGACAGACAAGTGAACACACACCCACACACAGACACACCCACACCCACACACACACACACTCACTCCTGCTAGTTCATCAGCCTGACAGTGAGGCTGCAGCTGGGGCTTTGGCTCTTTTTTTTTGTTTTAATTCATTATTTTTTAGAGAGAAGGGCAGGGAGGGAGGAAGAAAGGGAGAGAAGCATCAATGTATGGTCGCCTTTCACCTACCGACCTGGCTGGAGACCTGGCTTGCAACCTGGTTATGTGTCCTGGTTGGGAATCGAACCAGCAACCTTTGGGTTCACAGGCTGGCACCTATCTACTGAGCTACCATTCAGGACCTGAGGGTTTGACTCTTGCTGAACAGAGAATGCCTCCTTCATGCCAGGTGCAACATTGACTTTATAATTGCTAGCAGTACAACAAGCTCTATTATTTGTTGAAAGAGTGAATAAAGAAGAGAAAGAATGACGAAAAGGTAAAGTTGGTGTGGATTTTGGATTTAGTAAATCAACAAAAAGAACACAACATATTGTTGGTGGCACTTACAGCTAAATTATCCTAAAAATCCACCGGAAAATATATACAAAATACTATAAATCTCTTTATTTTATAGATATGGGTGAATCGCTTTTAGGAGTAGTTTCCAAGAACAAACTTCCCCATTTCTTGGACACCGACTAAGTGCCAGATGCTGGTAGGCATACCCTCTAACAAAGCTATTTTTTTCTTAAAATTTTTTAGAGGAGGAAATTGAAGATGAAACAAAATAGATTTTTTTTTCTTAACTAAAATGGCACACAGGTAGCAGAAATTCTGAAGTCTAGGCATTTCCACACAACAAACCAATCTTGTCTCTACTTTGTTTACCGAACACTTATTGTGTAAAAGTTCATAAATGGTAGTTATTATTGCTATTATTAATACGTTAACCCAACAAAAGGAAGGCAGTTCAATGCTCTAAAATGTTACATTGTTAAGCTTACCTTAAGTTTTCATTGCTATAAGAACATGAAAGTTAAGATAATGTGAGAAAAATGTATATAAATGCAGAATACAAAATGTTGCCTTGTAGGTTCATTAAAATTACCGCAAGAAAGAGAGAACTCCTACCATTTGTGGTAGCATGGATGGACCTGGAGAGTGTCATGCTTAGTGAAATAAGTCAGGCAGCAAAAGTTAAATACCATAAGTTCTCACTTAATACAGGAGATTAATGAACAAACAAACAAACAAGCAAGCAAAACAGAACCAGAGACATGAATACAAGGAACAGACTTTCAGTGGGCAGAGGGAAGGGGAAGGGGGAAGGGGGGAGGAGGCAAAGAAGGGGAACAGTTTAGTCAAGGAACTAGCATGGATGACCCATGGACATGGATAACATGTGGGATTGAATATTGATGAGGATAGGCAGGGTAGGGAAGGGGAGAGCAAAGGGGGAAAATGAGGTGAATGTAATATAACAAAATAAAATTGAATTAAATTTAAAAAATAAAGTAAAATTACTATTTTTATAGATTGATGAAATTATAAGGCAACATGATGAAAATAATAAATTTGTGTGATTGTAGGTAACTTATTTGAAGTGTATCAATTTAATTGGGAAAGTGTAAATTTGCCTGAGTTAAAATTTATGCTTAGAACCACCTCACCCCTGTCAGAATGGCAATCAACAAATCAACAAATCAACAAGTGTTGGCGAGGATGTGGGGCAAAGGGAACCCTCGTGCACTGTTGGTGGGAATGCAGGCTGGTGCAGCCACTGTGGAAAACAGTATGGGGTTTCCTTAAAAAACTGAAAATGGAACTGCCTTTTGATCCAGCCATTCCACTACTTGGACTATACCCAAAGAATCCTGAAACACCAATTCATAAGAACCTATGTACTCCTATGTTCATAGCAGCATTATTTACAATAGCCAAGTGCTGGAAACAGCCTAAGTGCCCATCAGTGGATGGTTGGATCAAAAACCTTTGGTACATTTACACAAAGGAATTCTATATAGCAGAAAGAAAGAAGGAACTCGTACCCTTTGCAACAACATGGGTGGAACTGGAGAGTATTATGCTTAGTGAAATAAGCCAGTCAGTGAAGGACAAATACCATATGATCTCACCCAT
>PVIW01016910.1:0-15345 GCA_004026585.1 Noctilio leporinus | reverse complement strand
TTTCTGAGTACAGGTCTTTTACCTCCTTAGTTAAGTTGATTCCTAGGTACTTTATTTTTCTTGTTGCTATGGTAAATGGGATTTGTTTTTTCACTTCTATTTCTGTTGTTTCATTATTGGTATACAAAAATGCTTTTGATTTCTGGATATTGACTTTATACCCAGCTATTTTGCTAAATTTGCTTATTAGGTCGAGTAATTTTTTGGTGAAGCCAATCGGGTTTTGTATGTTAAAGTGTAACCAAAAATTTTATTGTCAAAAAGTATCAGTTGCCTTCTTAAGGTAGCTAAGATAAAACAAAATTATCTTAGATACACTTTTCTCTACTTTTAATCCATAAGTGCATTTATCTTAGGATTTGTTCTCTATTTCTCTTCAATTGAATTTATAGAAAAACACTAATTATATTTTATTGTTTGGTAATTCTCCAAATAATTGCTTGGTTATCTTAGGTTTCTTTTTTTTTTCTTTTTTTTTTTTTCATTTTCTCATTTCTCAAGTAAAAATTTTATAGAAACATGTATGTTTTTTCGAATTTTTTTTTTTTTTTTTTTTTTTTTTTTTTTTTTTTTTTTTTTTTTTTTTTTATTTAAAATTTTTTTTTAATTTTTTTTTTTTTTTTTTTTTTTTTTTTTTTTTTTTTTTTTTAAAGAGGGGAAGAGAGAGAGGCGGAGAGGGAGAGAGACATCAATGTATGGTTGCTTTTCACCTGCCTCCAGCCACAGACCTGACTGGAGACCTGTTTTGCAACCTTGTTATGTGCCCTGGCTGGGGAATCGAACCTGTAGCCTTTGGGTTCGCAGGCCGGCACCTTATCCACTGTGCTACCAGCCAGGGCTGTTTTTTCTATTTTTATAGTCCCCAAAACAAGTTTAATTCCTTAGTATTTAAAAGCAAGTATTGATATATGTTTTTCATTACTGATATCAGTTAATTATGTCTGTCATTCATCATTCATTCCCTGAAAGTCTTTTTTTTAAGCATCATCATCATATGCTGTTTGTGCCTCGTGAACCACTCAGTTGAAGACCTCAACTCTGTCTTAAAATGCGGTAGTATATTATTTCATTGAAATTATTTTTTATATATTTTTTTATAGAACATACACTGGGAGAGGTTATTAAATTAGATCCTGGAGGATCTCCAAGAAGAGTCTGGGGGAAGAGCCCTACAGATTCTGTTCTAAAAATACTTGGAGAAGCTGAACTACAACTTCAGACAGAACTGTTAGAAAACACAACCATTATAAGCGGTAAGCAGAAACTAGTTGCTTCTCTATACTGGAAGTAATATTATTAAAAAACAAATGGTATTTTAAATCTGTGTTTAAGTAAGTTGTTTTTAATAAAATATTTTTGTTATAGTAATTTTCTAGTTACATGAAGAATGGTTTTATTTCTGGGGAATTGTCTCAAATAGAGGACTTGAGTTTTGATCTGCTATAATCTGGATGGGATCTAAAGATAAAAGAAAAAGGAAAATATATGGGAGGAGCCAGAAAAGTTGAATAATCAGAATGATATTTTATATTAAGAAAGAGGAGTATTGTATTGAAATGAATAGTGTGTGTTATATGGTGGATTCAGGAATTAGGTTGACTAAAAAACTTAAAAGACACCTATAATAGGTATGACAGACATTATCATAGGACAGGAGGATAAGTTTTTTGTGTGGAAAACATTTATGATACATGAGTGTGGTGGGTCTTGGTATTAATAGCTATGCATAAAGAAGAGTATCTACATATGATACAGGTATTTTCAAATTTAACAGATTATCATAATAAAAGGGAAGTTGAATGTAGTATCTTTTAAAATTGTCTCTAGGCATGAATGTATATTCCTCCATGTCTTTTTTTTTTGTTAAGATTTTATTTTATTATTTTTGGAGAGGGGGGAAGGGAGAGAGGCAAGGCAGAGAGGGAGAGACAATAACATATGGTTGCCTTTTACCTGCCTCCAGCTATGGACCTGGCTAGAGATCTGGCTTGCAACCTGGGTATGTGCCCTGACTGGAAATGGAACCAGTTACCTTTGGGTTTTCAGGCCGGTGCCTTCTCCATGTCTTTTTTTTTTTTTTTTTTTTTTTTTTTTTTTGGTTGACCATCTTTTTATTTATTTATTTAAAATATTTTATGTATTATTTTCAGAGAGAGGTGAAGGAAGAGAGGCAGAGAGGGAGAGAGAAACATAAATGTATGGTTGCCTTTCATCTGCCTCCAGCTACAGACCTGGCTGGAGACCTGGCTTGCAACCTGGTTATGTGCCCTGGCTGGGAATCGAACCAGCAACCTTTGGGTTTGCAGGCTGGTGCCTTATCCACTGAGCCACCAGCCAGGGCTGGTTGACCATCTTTAAGGAGTGAGCCAGGGCTCTCCATGTCTTTTTATGGTTTGATAGTTCATTTCTTTTTGGTGCTGAATAGTACTGCATTGTATGGATGTACTACAGTTTGTGTGTTATTCAATAGGTTGCTTCCAAGTTTTGGCAATTACAAATTAAATTGCTATACTCATCTGTGTGTAAGTTTTTATATGGGCATATTCATGTAGTATTGAAATTCATTTGAGTGGATACTAAGTATGATTGCTAGATCATATGGTAAGAGTATGCTTAGTTTTATAAGAAACTGTCAAACTACCTAACAAAGTGGCTCTTCCATTTTGTATTCCTATCAGAAATGAATGAGTTCCTGTTCCCACATCTTTGGAATTGTAGCCATCATAATGGATGTGTAGCAATATCACACTGTTTTAATTTTAAATCCCCTAATGAAATGATGTGTTATGTGGAGCATCTTTTCTTACATGTATTTGCCCATTTGTGTATTTTCTTTGGTGAAGGGTCCAGATATTTTGCTCATTTTTTAATTGAGCTGTTTTCTTTTTTCTTTTTTAATATTTTATTTATTATTTCCAGAAAGAGAGGAGAGAGAGAGGCTGAGAGGGAGAAAAACAAAAACATCAGTGTATGGTTGCCTTTCACCTGCCTCCAGCCATGGATCTAGCTGGAGACCTGGCTTGCAACCTGGTTATGTGCCCTGGCTGGGGAATCGAACCAGCAACCTTTGGGTTCACAGGCCAACACCTTATCTGCTGTGCTACCAGCCAGGGCCTTGAGCTGTTTTCTTATTGTTGAGTTTTAGGAGCTCTTACATATTTTGTTTAACAATCCTTTATCTGTTTACATTTTTGCAAATAATTTTTCCCAGTCTGTGGCTTGTGTTCTTATTTTTGCAACAGGGTCTTTTATAGAACTAAGGTTTTTTTTTTTTTTTTTTCTTTTAAGATTTTATTTATTACTTTTCAGAGAGAGGGGAAGGGAGAGAGGAAGAGAGGGAGAGAAACATCAATGTATGGTTGCCTTTCACCTGCCTCCAGCTATGGACCTGGCTGGAGACCTGGCTTGCAACCTAGTTATGTTGCCCTGGCTGGGAATTGAACCAGCGACCTTTGGGTTCACAGGCCAGCACTTTATCCACTGTGTCACCAGCCAGCACTAGAACTAAAGTTTTTAATTTTAACGAAGTACAGTTTATTAATTCTCTCTTTCATTTATTATACCTTTGTTATTCTATCTAAAAAGTCTTTGCTAAACTTAGAGTCATCAGGGTTTTCTGCTTTTTACCTTCTTGGAGTTTTATAGTTTTACATTTTAACATTTAGGTTTGTGATTAATTTTGAGTTAATTTTGGTGAAATGTGTCTACTGTTTCCTTCTTTTTTTTTTTTTTTTTTGGCCTGTGTACGTCCAGTTGAATAGGACTATTTATTGTAAAGACTATCTTTTCTCCATTGAATTGCCTTTGTTCCTTTGTTGAAGATCAGTGGACTGTATTTATGTGGTCTATTCCTGAGCTCTGTTCTGTTCCATTGACCTATTTATCTATTCCAGTACCACACTGTCTTGATTACTGTAGCTTTTTGCAAGTCTTGAAGTTAGGTGTATCTTTCCTTCAACTTTGTTCTTCACTTTAAATATTGTGTTGACTATACTGAGTCTCTTGCCTCTCCACATAAACTTTAGACAGTCTGTCAGTATTCATAAAAGAACTTGCTGGGATTTTTATTAGAATTGCATTGAATCCATATATCAAATTGGGAAGAATTGATATCTTGACAATACTGAATCTTCCTATCCACGAACATGGAATATCTCTTCAATTACTTAATTCTCTTTTTATCTTATTCATCAGAATTTTGTAGTTTTCTTCATTGTATAGTCTCCCCACCTCCAATCCCCAAATTTATGAAAGTTTTCATGAGTTATTATTTTCTGTTTTCTTCCTTTAGTCTACTAAGGGACATCTACTGTGTGTATTTTGGATCTTTTTTGTCTTTCTATATCTTAACTTATCTTGAATCCTTTTTGTTGCTTTTCTTAAATTTTGTTTTTCAATTACAGTTCACATTTTTTTTTTTTTAATTCTTACCAAGGATATGTTTGTTGACTTGAGAGAGAGGAGAGAAAGAGAGAAACATTCATCGGTTACCTTCTGTACGCGTCCTGACCTGGGATCAAGCCCACAACATACACTTAGCAGATGACACTCTAACCGACTGGCCACCTGGCCAGGGCTATATAGATTTTTTTTTTTTCTTACTGCATTTGTTAGACCCTGCAAAGCAATCTTTAACAATGCTGCTATCTGATATTCTTATTCCTGGTTTCAGTAGACATTATTTGTAGCAGAACAATAAGGCTGAATGAGCAAAAACACAGATGTGACCTCTATCACAATCAATTTGTTAATGGGCTCAGTGAAGGGAAGATGTTTCAGCACATGAGCAGTACTAGTTTTGTTCTCTGTTGACTCTGAAGGAGAGGGAAAACAACTTACAAATACCTATACACTACTTTTTTTTTCCTAAGGAAGTTAATGGAACAAGGGGCAGTAGAACCCAGTGTTTTAGTATTACTGCAGGCAAGACAAAGGACCCACCTGAATTGTAATCGAGACCAATAAGCAAGGTTCTCTGTTTCTTTCCAGCCATTTTAGCCATTTATGTACAGACATGGTAGGCAGGAAATCGAACTTATATGGAGTTGGGATTTTGCCATGGGAGGACAGTGAACTGAGAATGTATTCGAGAGAATGATTGTAATGATAAACATTAGGTAGATTTCAATGGGGATGATGGGGAGGGAAAACATGCTGGGACCAGCACATTGTAGTACTCATAGAGTAATATTTATTAGACTTGGGGTAGTAGAGGGAGAAATAGGATGTTAGAAATTAGAAGGTGGAATATTTAACATTGAACACTTTGAGGAGCTATGGATAATGATAAGGTCTACAAGTTGTGACCATTGGAGTGACTGAGGTGTGGTGAATATAAGATCATTGGAGAGGAACGGAAAAGCCCTGGTGTTGGAAGGATTAATGCTATAAGTATAGAAATCAACTAAATCAACTAATTCTGTTAAGACAGAATTAGCGTCGGGAAGATCTGTCAGTGAGTTTAACGGAATGAATTGGAAAGACTTAGGGGTCTCCTAGATAACTACAATAAGTTTTGTGGTAAAGCCAATCTCTCCTGGCATCAGTTGAAAGCATGAAGAGTTTCTGGGCAATTAGAAGTAACTAGCAATTACCAGAAGCAAACAAAAACAATTAGTTAATAATTTCAAAAATACCATTATAGCATATAAGTTTCACCAAAAAGAAGAAAGTAAACTACGTATTAACCACCCTAGAAGTCATTATGTATAATTAAAATGAGATTTGGCTATTATCTACTTTAATGAATTATTCTTTTCTAATACATAACAGCTTGACCAGTTACATGTTGTAAGAATGCAATTTTTGAACTTTGCTTTAAATGCTGTTACAGGTAAAATTCAAGTCACTTTGAAAGTGTGTGATTTTTCATTTCTATTGTTTCAGAGATTCCTCCTGAAGGGGAAAAGTATAAACCCTTAATTACTGCAGAAGAACAAGCAAAAGATGCTCCATTTGAAATGAACCCATCAACTACTGTGGAGTCTTCTGTTGAGGCAAACAGTCCACAGTTTAGGGAGATAGCTCCTCAGATGTCATCGCAGTCAGAAGGAAATTTGGATGGTATGTTTTAACAGGTCAAAAATGAGCTATATTTAATTTATTATTTTAATTTCTTCTAGAGTCATCAAAATATGTGTATATGTTTGAGTGATTCATCTCAGATTAGGCTCACTATTTTTATACTTTTAATAACTGGTCTGGTTTTTTAATTGCAAACAAATCACCTTAAATCTTGTGTTAACCATTTTATTTGATCTCATGATTTTGTGTTGGGAACTGAGTCAAGGTGGCTCCAAGATGCCTTCAGTAATTGGAAGTCTGGGCTAGGCTGGGCCCTCTCCCTTTTCATGTAGCTTCTAGGCCTTCCTATGTACTCTTTCCTGAAAGATGGTCTGGCTTCATACATCAAGGCCTGGGACTCACAGAAACCTGGGTAAACACTGCTTGTACTCGTGAAAGCTAATCTCAGAACTGCCTCAGCATCGTTTCTGTCTTCATTGGTCAGAGGAGTCGCAGGGCAACCTGGATTCACAAGGAGGAGAAACATACTCCACCTCTCAAGAATTAAAGAACTTGATGCCATCTGTTATCTGACATAGTCTGCCGTTTGATCAAGAATTACGTACATTTACCCCACATGCAAAATACATTTACCCCTTCTGAAAGCCTCATCTTACTGTGTCATTGGCTTAAAGCCTAAAGATGTTATCAATGTCGGGCCTGGGTGCAGAAGAGTTTCCTTGGGTGCAGTTCTTTGAGTACAGGTACTATCCAAAATTTAGAAAGAAAGTTACTTGCCTTCCATATACCTCACATACAAGAGTGAAACAGAAATAGAGACACTGCTTTTATAAAACAAGAAAAATGGGAAGTACCTAGCAATTGTTGGGCCGTAGAAAATCTGAAGTCCAGCCAAGAGTGGCGTTGTCAGTTGGCTTTCCTCTCTCCCCAGGTTGGTATCCTCAGGGCTCTGCTGTTTTGAACTGTTTCTTTCCCTGATGGTGCTTCTACAGGCAGAATTTTCTTAATTTTTTAGGGTTTTGTGTGAATGTTACTGAAATTCACTACATTAGGCAGAACCACTTTGTTTTGGAGGCTGACCCTTTTCCACTTTGAGTTGCCTATGAAGATTCTGTGAGACAGTGTGCTTGACATTTATAGAAATCTTTTTACCCAACAAAGAGAGGCTGTGATACTTGGCTTTAAATTGCTCTCTGCCTTAGCAGGTCTTAAAGCCACACCTTACACTTTATCTTTCCCCTGAGACCATATTTTACCGCCCTAAATTTCATCTTTGTCTAGGGTCATGTTGTCCATTGAGAAAGTTTTGTTGCCTAGAAGGAATTATCTTGGGTTTTCTCTTCTAAATTCACCTCATGAACTAAATAGTTCCTTCTTCAATCTCTCTCCTTGTACTTCATCAGACGACTAGAAAAGCTAGCTGGCCCTTTCAACATTCTGCTTAGATAGCTCCTTAGCTAGATCATTGAGTCTGTTATATATGTTTTCTGTCATCTTTGTTTTCAGAGGTACCAGTTTTCTGCCACTATAAACAAGAACCGTCTTTTGTCCAGCTTCCAGAACTTTTCCCCTGGCCAGTCAGTCTCTCACCAACAGCCCCTCGGAAGCCCTTTCCATTTCTGCCTATTGCCCAGCCCCAAAGCCAAAGCCTGTGTTTAAGACTTTTGTTATGTCAGCACCCCATTTTCACATATGTAATTCTATTCTGTTATCTATTCATAGAAAACAAACTATTCCCAAAACTTAGGGACTTAAAATGATTATTATATATTACCTCACACTTTTGTGAGTTAAGATTTGCGAAGGTGCTTTTCCACGTGGCATCAGCTGGCCTCAGTGGTATTCATGTCAGCCGGGCCTATCTGGAAGATGAAAGATGATGTCACTGTGCCTTGGCTGGGCTCTGCGGGGCCTGCTCAGCTGGCTGCCTTCTCTTACTTTTAGTCTCAGGGCCTTGCCTCTGGTGTTCTCTGAACAGTTAAACTTCTTTTTGGTGCATTGGCTTCCAGATTCCAACGTGGACAATGCCAGTTCTCTTAAAGGCTAGAACTGGAACTAACATAGCAACCTTTCGGCAGTGCTCAGTTGATCAAGGAAATCGCAATGTGAGATCAAGTTCAAGGAGAGGGGAAATACAGACCCCTTCTAAATGAGGCAGGTGTCAGAGACTTGCTATATGTCATGACATCTTTAATTCATCACAGCAACGTAATAGTCTTATTCATTAGAATCATACTTAGTAGGTATCTTAAACCTTTCTTAAAAATTAAAACATTGTAAGGCATAGAATAGAGGCTATATGGCCCAGTGCAAGAGTCAGCAAACTTTTTCTAAAAAGAGCCACATGGTAATAAATATTGTAGGTTTTGAAGGCAAAAAAAAGTCAGAAATCTGGTTTTCAGAGTCATATTTATGTGGCTTAAGGTACTAGAGAACATTTATGCATTAAAAAGTAACTAAAAAAGGATTCCCCACAAGCACTTGCCTTATGTGAGTGATCCAAAGAAATCATTTGAATAAGGATAAAAATTTGAAGAATTGATACAATAGCAGTTATCTTCCTGAATAGGATAGCTAATTGGAAACTTGAAATCTAGAAGAAAAGAGTATCTCAATTTCAGAAAAAAAGAGGAGTGATGGAGCTTAAACAAGATAACATTGATATCTGAACTGGAAAGGAAAAAGAGACGTTAACTAAGGAAGAAAGAACCCTTCTCATAGTGTTCATTTTCAGAAAATATCAAACAGGTAAAAAAGGAGCCACTGCCAGAAAATAGATGTAGTACCCAGGCTACTCATTATTTGAAGGTCTAAGAAATTAGATTTAATGCACTTCAATTATGTATCATTGTAAAAGTCTAAATAATAGTGGTTTTTGTTTGTTTGTTTGTTTTTTGGTTGCTGAAAGATTTTGACAGTTGAACTTTCTTATCAGTTTTCAAGTCAGTGATCCTTATTACAGTCTATTCTTCTTCCTTGTTTCCAACCACAGATACTGTTATTTTTAAACTACTTTTTATACCTTCTGTAAAGCAATTTGTATATTACTGAAATTTTAAGGAAAATTTTATATACTCATGAAAATTCAGTGTACAATATTTCTTTTCAATATTTTTATTGCAGTGAAAAATGCAAAGGAAAAGGCTGTCATTTCAGAAATAGCTGAACTAGACAATAAAATTAAATATCTATAAAAGAAAACTTTTTTTGTTAAAATCAATATATTAGTCTTAAACTATGTAAGATAATTTATGGAAACATTCCATTTTCTCTAAGCTAATTTTTCTTTAAGACATGTTTTTACGTTTTTGCTTTTCAGAACCCGATGACTTGGAAACAGAAGTTCTGCCCGAGCCAAGTGAAGAAAACAAAGATGGCAGCCTGCCTTGCACTGTTGTTGGCGTCTGGGTTAGTGAGACGAACGAAACAAAGGAAACTGAGTATGTTACATCTTTTTCCTTACATGATAAAACCTGGGTCTCATTTTGTAATTCCCTTTTAAGAAATACTGTATAATTGAATATTATACTGTT
The DNA here is from genome assembly GCA_004026585.1 of Noctilio leporinus. NCBI lineage: Eukaryota > Metazoa > Chordata > Mammalia > Chiroptera > Noctilionidae > Noctilio > Noctilio leporinus. The sequence goes on along the minus strand of PVIW01016910.1, from coordinate 5,788 downwards.
ATCCTGTTACTGTAATAATTTCTAAAAATTTAGTTTTTGAATATTACATTAATGTGGTTCAGAAGTCAACAAGTATATAAAGATATACAGTAAAAAGTCTCACTCACCTCTGTCCCTATCCAGCAAATTCCCACTCTCTCCTCCTTGCAGATATTTTTTTTTTTTAAAGATTTTACTTTTTTTTTTGTTCAGAGAGAGGGGAAGGGAGACAGACAGAGAGGGAGAGAAACATCAGTGTATGGTTGCCTTTCACCTGCCTCCAGCTACAGGTCTGGCTGGAGACCTGGCTCTTGAAGATATTTTTAATATATACGTAAACAAGAACAAATATATTGTCCACCTCCCTTTTAAATACAATTATTAGTATAATGTACATAGTATTTTCCACCTTTTTTATTTTTAATCAGTAATTTGGGAATATTTTTCATAGTAATACATACTGTGCTGCTTCTTTTTATTTTATGGCTACTTAGTATTTCATTATATGGATATACCACAACTCAGTGTCTCCTACATGAATTCAAATGAGGCTGCAATGAATAACTGATTTTGTATGAATATAAGTGTATCTATAGCATAGGTACATAGCTGTATAATCCTGGACCAATTGCATTTGTATAAATTACATTTGCAGTCGAATTATTGTTCTCTCTAGGGGCTGTGCTAATTTATGCTCTCAGAAAGAATGTATAAAACATCTTATTTCCCCTACAGCTGTGCCACACTTTTATTGTCAGAGTTTTTATTTTTGCCAATCTGATAAGTACAAAACAGTGTCTTGGTTTAGGGTCTTAGTTGATCTCTCTTATTGTTAGTGAAGTTGAGTACATCTTTTCAAATGTTTACGTTTCATTTCTATTTTTCTGGGAGTTCTCTACATGATAATTTTGTGTTTATCTTTTTGAGGAACCAAGGGAATAGTACATTTTGAATGAAGAAATGTGTTACTTATATGATTAAAAATAATTTTTTAAATAAAAATAGAAAACTATTCAAAATTTAAAACTAAAAATGTAAAACTACTTAAATTTGAGATGGATTAAAAGTATTAAGAGAATAAAAATTGCTTATAAACCAAACCCCCAGAGATAAATCACTGGTACCTTTTGAGTCCATTGATTTTCAGTCTCTTTCATCTCATGACACATAAACTAGTTACTAAAATTCTGTGGCACACCAAAAATACATTTTTTTGCCAGTCTGACCGAGAAAAAATAGGTAGAATTTTGATTCATTCACACCAAATAGCTATTATTGTGTTGGCTGTTGTCATTTTTTCATTTGGCAGTCTAAGGTAAAAGAGGTCAGTGCTCCTGACTGAGTAGTTGGATGTCGCATTTTTAAAAATTCTTGCCGCACACACATCGGTTGAAAATTGCTATTCTGGTTTTAAATTTTTATTAAAAATATAATAATACATTAATTTAATTTCCAGCTACATTGAAATAAAAATTGAGTTGTTCTTTACCTTTTGCCCTCAGTTACTTCAGTATCTTTGAGTGTTGAAACATTTTTGTGAATATCATTCTATTCTTTTTACTCGGCTGCACACCATTTTTAAAAATCTAACCTGGTACCATTTAACGCAAATTGGCCTGCAGATTACTTTGTTTACTTTAATAATATGTTTTGACTCATTTCATATCAGTTTATATAGATTTCTGCTTCATTTTTTAGCAGCCTCATGATAGTTCTTAATATTACTATGTAATAATTGCTTTACTTTCTGCTATTAAGGAGCATTTTGATTGCTTGAAGTCATGACTCTCAAACATTAGCAAGCAGTAGAATTGCTTTGGGATTTATTAAAATAAATTGCTTGACCTTATTTCCCTCCAGGTTTCTGATTAATAAGTTTATTGTGGGGACCGAGAATTTAAATTTCTAACAAGTTTCTGTGTGTGTTGCTGATGTCTAGGGACCACACTTTGAGACTCATTATTATAAGCAATGGTGAGTCAGGTTGTTGTGAATGATTATTATTGGTTAAGGTTTGAACAGGTTAAAAAATACATTGCACTTATGAGAGGAGGGATACACTTACATATAAAATGAGAAAAATATTTTAAGAAGGATCACAGCATTCAAGTGAACTTAAGTTCTTTTTTTTTTTTTTTTTTAATTTGAGTATGCTATTGCTAGTAAACTGGGGTGTTTTTTTTTAAACTGTCTTATCTGTGTGTGGCAGACTGGAAGATAGCATCACCATTCAGCAAAACGAAGTTTCTAAAGAAGGAATCTCAAGGAATGTTGATCAACTTCATGAAATTCATATAGGTAAGCATCATTGTGTTGGCCTAATTACTTTCTGGAAGGTTGTTAGCATTAACCTGTTTAATTTAAAGAGTTATTAATAGAGAGCATTCCTTATCAGCCACCTCAGTCATTTAAAAATGTCTTAAGCACAGAGAGCACTGGACTCTGCATTCATAAGCCTGCATTGTTTGACAGGGTGAACAATAAAACTTTGAAGTCAGTTATTTTATTGAATGTTCAAACTGAAAAAAATGGCTTCTCAAAACTAACCTAATATATTATAAGGTGTCCTCTTGTTTTCAATAGTATTAATTAAAATATAGGAACAAAGATAAACTGAAACTAAAGATGAGTGTCTAAACAGTTTTTCTTCATATTTTCTTGTATTAGTGTGTACATTTTAGAATTTACAATGTGATGGAAGTATATAATATTAAATCTGCTTTCTGAAAATGAAGCATTAAAGATTATTTGCAAGGTAGCATAATTACATACAACAGGTCCTCTAATGACATCATTTCATCTTAACATTGATGAGATGCAGTAGTAACTTTCTCTTATTTATATTAATTAGCCTATCATAAAATTGGTTAAGGTTGTAGGACCTGTTGACAACATTAAGTGAGGGCTGCTATATGTATTCATTTTGCTTTTCTGATAGACATAAAGTTTTCATGCTAGAATTTGTGTTAAATACTGTGCTTTATCAATACAACTTAGAGCTTTTATTTAAGTACTATAAGACTTACCACATAATCTTTTGCTTTATACCATAGAACCAAGAATAGATGATTCTCAGCACTCTAAATGTGACACAGATAAATCTATGCAACCAGAACCATTTTTCCATAAAGTGTTTCATTCCGAACACTTGAATGTAGTCTCTCAAATTCAGTCAATTCTGTGTTCACCAGAAGAATCTTTTCCACTTCGATCTCATTCTAATTCTCCACCAAAAAGTAAAACCAAGAATTCCTTGCTGATTGGACTTTCAACTGGTTTATTTGATGCAAACAACCCAAAGGTAAGTATGCTGTTCATTCACATAGAAATTTTCATTTGATAACAGTTACATGGATTTTTAATAAACCATAATGAATTTTAATCCCTTAAAAACACAAACACATATACTCAGACATAAATCAGAGCAATTTACAGTAACAACAAAAATCCTTCATTTCATCTTCTGAGATACTGAAAATAATCAAGAAAAAGACTGTTTCATTGTCTTTCTATTCAAGATTCTTTCTAAAGGGTCTTCTTTTATTTAGCAAAAGGTCCTTCTTACACCCTTTTACATGATGTTACCTACTACCCAACCCAATTTTCAATTTTAGTATGAGACTAAGCTTAAGCAATATATCTTAAATGGGTAAAGGTGCCATATTGTCTAATTTGTATGAAGAAAAATTAATGGCTGCTTATATGTACTTTCTGGTAAAAGTTTTTCAAACCTCTTATCTTTTCTCATTTGCTAAATATGTAACTAATATATTGGTAAGAAATTAGAGCATTATAGAGAATTTAAAGATATAAATAGAGAAATCATGTATCATTTTATGTTACTTTTCAAATATATATCTTTTTAACAAAATAGAATATATACACTTTTTTTACTTGCTTTTGTATGTAATATATGATAAAATTATTACAAATAATAATTCTACAAAAGTAGCATTTGGTCATATTGTCAAATTGTCTCACATACCATCTTTAATGTGCTATATCATAATCTTTAAAATTATTTAGGCTTGGGCCTTTACATTTCAGTGTTTATGATTGCCATCCCCTACAACTGCATTTTTGTACATATCCACAATTATTCCCATAAAGAAAATTTCTGTGACATTTAAAAAGTTATATATTGCCCAATTGCCCAATCAAGAAAGTTTATAGAGAGATCTCCAAGATGGCGACAGAGTAGAGAGCAGTGCTGATGGTGTTCTCGAGTACCAAAGCAGCTAGAGGACAGGATAAGGAGCGTGAGACGTCTTCAGGACCCTGGGGATTGGAACGGGCAGCATCTGGACACAGGGGAGCAGAGCCCAGAGGCAGAGGAGGCCAGCAGGACAGTAGGTGAGGCGTTCCCGACAGACCGGCCGGCGGGCCGAGGTCGGCTCTGGGCAGGGGTGGCTCTGCCCAGAGGGGCGCATTTGACTGGGGCCAGTTCCGGGCTCGCTGGTGACTGTTGGTCTCAACAGTGAAGTGCGGGCGGCGAGGGCGAACACCGTAGGGAACCCGAAATTGAACTCTTGCAGGGGAGGGACTGTGTGAGAGACTCACCCCGGCAACAGGGAGAGGAGGTTTCGCGGCGCGCGGGGCTAGAGGCGGAGGAGAAGAGTCCTGCGGGAAGCCGGAGTGGGGGAGCGGGAAGTGCACCAGCGGGGCGGCGAGAGGGCCGAAAACAGAGCTGCTGGGCCGCTGGGGAGACAGCAGGTGGAGGCCCCTGTGAGGGGGGAGGCCCAGCCCTGCGCAACCACACAGGCCCCCAGGCTCCGCGTGAAACTCCAGGCGGCGAGCCAGCGAGCCGGAACTAGTGGCGGGAGACCCGCCATTGCTGGAGACAAAGGCCGCGCCGCCCACGCCTGGGAGGGGCTCATCACAGAGGCTGCGTAAAGGACTCCGAGGAGAGCTGATTGGCTTGGGGGCGTGGTGCCCGCCCCGGAAGGGCGGGACAGTGTAGGCGGACCCCGGACAGTGTTGACAGACAGGCCCGGCCTCCTCCCGGAACTGCGGGGGCGGGACCAGTCGTCACAGGGACCAGCGAAATTGCGGGCTGCCCTGCAGAAGTGCTGGGGGCGCGTCCTGGGCCGGAACCTCTGCCAGGAGTGGGAGGGGGCTCCCTGTGGGCTCCAGAACACCGGTAGCCCTAAAACCCAGCCAGGCTGCTGAAGGTCCAGCCTCCCTGGGGGCGGACACTCAGAATCAGCCCTACTGCGACAATCAGAGGCCCTGCCACGCACCAAGACCGGCTAGAATATAGACTATAGAATGTAAAGTCCTGACCAAGAAAAAGAGGCAGCATCAGGAAAGGGATTGCTGCCAATCTCAAGCACCTGAATTATACCGAGAGCAATATGAACTATTAAGCCCCAACATATCCTTTGCAAAAGTTATTCCTCACATATTCTTAATCCCCCCTATACCTCAATCCACCTAAATACCCAAGACCCTCCCCTACACTCGAATTAAAGTCTGTTCACTCTGTGGCTATAACACATTCCCAGTCCTCAATCTAAGTATTCATCCCTTCCCCAGCCTTTCTAAATCCATTCTTTATTCTTTTTTTCCTTCCTCTTTTTTTTTTTTTTTTTTTTTTCTTTCTTTCTTTCTCCTTTCTTTTCTCCCTGATAAAACCCACTGGTCCTAGCTCCACCGGGACCAACAGAGACCATAAAGGGTGAACAGAAACCTAAACCTTTTCTTTATTCATATTGAGTTCTCTTTCTCTTGGGACTTTCTCCCTTTTTTTCTTTTTTTCTTTTCCTTTTTTTTTTTTTTTTTTTTTTTTTTTTTTTTTTTTTTTTTTTTT
>PVIW01016909.1:0-15384 GCA_004026585.1 Noctilio leporinus | reverse complement strand
AAAAAAATTAAAAAAAAAAAAAAAAAAAAAAAAAAGATCTGGAATCAGAACTCTCCAAAATGAAAACTTCTCAAGATTCTAAATTAGAAAAATGTAAGCAACTCTACCTAAAAGAAATGAGGTAGAAAATCATTGGCAACCAAACTAAACAAGTATGTCAAAGCACAAAATAAAAGAAAATAAAGTTACCTCATTAATCAGTTTCTAAAGCATACTTTTTATTGAACCAGGTTCATGAGATTAGTAGAAATTGGAAGCTAACTAAGTAGCACAATTTTGGAAAATGATGTTAGTAAATGAAATTATGTTTCAAATGTTTGTCTAGGACAGTTTGCATTTCTCCCTTATGTTTGGTTTTACGTAACTTTTTTTGTTGTTGTTGTTAATATTTTATGTAGTTGACCTGATTTAGTTTTTAAGTATTTTGAGGCTTTAAAATACAGATAGAGATATTATAAAGTTTCTTGTAGTAATACCCCAAAATAGAAATATTAAGAAGTTTATTTGTTGGAAGATGCAACTTAAACCCAAACGGTTAAGAATTAAGGCATATTCTATCTAGCACTAAGTTGATTTACTTTCTTGATTGTAATCTTTGTTATTATCACTAGAGGGCACCTTGAGACAAACCATCCTTTAAAATTTTTCTACTTTACATAAAGACATACGTGTTAAATAGGGAAAGATTAACAAAGGGAGTGAAGGGCAGTCTAATTGACAAAGTGGCTGTTCTGTCTGAGGTGTTGTGGAAGCCAGGGCAGGTCCCACCTACAATGCCCCGGTAACAACTGTGTTAAAAGCTGATTACCTCTGGAGCTGTTTTAGTTCATTTTCATCTGCATCTAAACTATCTTGCTCTCTCTTAGAGATTACTATTTTAACTTAGGCCTTCGTGCCAAGTGATTAAAATATCTAAGGTAATGAGTGTATTGTACACAGGTAATGAAAGCAAATGCTGGACAGTGTCTTTGAGGAATTTTTTAAAAATCTCTAAACTGGTTTACTAAATGTGTCCAATATGTATCCTCAAGAATCTCATAAGTAGAGACCTTCCAGAAGGCAGCATGTAATACCTGATAAGCTGTCTACACCACTGATAACCATTCCCCTCCTCCTCCCTTCTTGGAATTACTTATTAGTTAGGAACATGCTCTATCCCCACACACAGCAGAAACACCTGTACTTCTTTAAATACTCTAGAATCTATCCTTGTATATAGTAGGTCTGCTCCCACACATTTTCAGTGTTAAAAATGCTATTTAATGGGAAATTCCATTTAATACTGTGGCAAGTTGCTTAGGGAAAAATAAAGTAGTAAGCATTTGTTTTTTACCATTGTTATAGGACTGAGAAAAGACTAGCAGAGGTCAGCACCAAACTTCTCCTGCCTGAAACAACAGATCTTTACTCAGGACTTTATATGAGGCCAGGTCTGGAAACACCTTGTACTGGAAATCTTAATAATAGTTTTGTACTCTCTGGAAAATCTACTTCAAGGGAAAACTTGGTGATTCCTAGTTTAAGGCCATGGATTTCAAATAACTGCATGGAAACTTACTTGATCGAGATTCAGCAGGATGTGAAAAAACTAGGGAACTAAAAGAAGATGCTGCTGAATTTGAATCTGAATCCTATAGAGCTTATCTTGTAGGATCAATTGATCAGTCAAATTTGAATCAAGATTTACTTTTGAAAACGTGAGAATGTACGCAGATTTTGAAGAAAACTGTATAATCTGAAATATAATTAGTAAAAGTTTATTTACTTGGTTGTTTACATAATGTTTTAATGGTTTCCTACTAACATATAATATGAAATCATTATTAAAGAAAAACATCTTTGGATTAAATAAAGGAAGATATTTCCTGTATAAATAATTCACATGATAGGAAACTTATGAAGCTTAAGAATTAAGTTGATAAGGTTGAAAATGTAAATATACTTGAAATAATTAGATATTTTCTTTTTTCTTTAAAAATGTCTTGTTTATTTATATTTAGAGAGAAGGGAAGGAATGGGGATAAAGAAGGAGATAAACATCAACATGTAGTTGCCTCTTCCATGACCCAAACTGGGGACCTGGCTGGCCCACAATCCAGGCATATGCCCTGATCAGAAATGGAACCAGCAATACTTTGATTTGCAGGTTAGTGCTCAATCCACTGAGCCACACCTGCCAGGGGTAGGTACTTTCTTAAAGAGCACTGCTATGAGGGTTTTGTTAAGGGGATCTAGACCATTTGGGGCTAAATTCATAACTCTGAATATATTAGGACAATTATTATTGCAAAAGCCAACCTAAAACTTAACAAAAAAAAAAAAAAAAAGGTAAACACACTCCTTCCCAAGAGCCTGCTGTTGCCGCCTTTCCTTCCCCTTCTTCTTGCCCCCAGGTGCATTGTCTTTACCTTTCTCTTTCCTCAACTCCAGGGAGCTTCTTTTGCTTCTGTAACTTTCTAAATAAATTTCTTCTTAAGAAAAAAAAAGCCCTGGCTGGCTGGCACGGTTCAGTGGATTGAGTGCCTACCCGTGAATCAAAGGGTCGCTGGTTTAATTCCCAGTCAGGGTACATGCCTGGGTTGTAGTCCAGGTCCCCAGTTGGAGGTGTGTGAGAGGCAGCCACACACTGATGTTTCTCTCCCTCTTTCTCCCTCCCTTCAATTCTCTCTAAAAATAAATAAATAAAATATAAAAAAAAAAAAGATAAACCTAGCTTCAGGCATAGCTGAATATAGAGATGTATAGAAGAGATGTCATGAGAACTCAGTATAGCTCCTTTACTCTTCATGTTTTAGCTGTTTTGGTCTGTGTTAGTTTTATTTTAAGAATTTTTCACTTGGAGCAAAGGTGGCCTGTATATAGGTATGGAAGATGGGAGATATTCCCATTTTCAATTATCTACATTTGTGATCTTAGGGGATGCTTTTTCTCCCAGCTCCCATGTCAGTTCCTGAAAAAGGGCACTGAGCAGCCCATTCCTAAACCAATCACTATGGCCAGAAAGTTGAAGTATTCTTACTTGCCAGACCAAGGACAACACAGTTCTCTACCCCAAAAGCAAGAATGAGGGGAGCAGCCAGCTTGCTGGAGCCAGAGAAACTGAGAATGAAGAAACTGACTTCCCAAATTGATACTAGGCATCCAAAAATAAAGAATAACCATCTACTTCTCCAAGATCATTCTAGACTGATTATGGTTATGGTAGGAGCCTGTTAAATGATCCCTGATCCTGGCCTTCTGGTATCTGCACCCTTATGTTCTTCCCAACTTTGCACTGTGGGATGCATTTCATGGCTCACTTCTAGAGAAAATGTGTCAGAAGTGGTGGTATGTCACTCTGTGGTGAAGTTATAAAAGCCTGGTGGTAACATATTGGATACTTTGGCTCTTTCTAGTGCTCTTGTATTGTTCACTCTGGGGGAAGCCAGATACCATGTTGTGAGTCCTGTGGACAGGCCCATGTAGATGAGCTTGGGAATGGATTTTCTGAGATTGATAGTAACTAAGGCATGAGCTTAGTTACTCCGATAGTAACTAAGGATAGTAATCCTCCGATCTGGTCTTTAGATGAGACCACTGCTCCAAACGACAGCTCATCCGCAACCTCCTGAGACCCATGTAAGGCAGTGACCAGATTTCTGATCCACAGAAACGGAAAGATCCTATATTTTTGTTGTAGATGACTAAGTTTGGGGGCAATTTGTTAAACAGCAATAGGTAACTAGTAGACTGGGTATGGTGCAATAGGTAATATTCATATTCTTATGTACAACTGACCAAAAATACATAAATACATATAGGATTATATGATTCTGTTAAAATATCATATATTACTTCTATCATATGTTTGTGTATTTTCTGTGTTGAATGTGAAGAAAATATTTTCCCTCCCTAGATGAAATTATTGGGTATTACTTTATCTATAAATAGACTGAATATATACTATCTACATTGCATATTAGTAAATATAACAAATCAAGATATAGTAATTGCAGCATTCTAGAGCTAGGTAAAACCTAGACTACATTATTTTGACTGTGTTCTGTACTTTTCCTCTTTTTTAGTGACTTAAATAAGGTTTTTAATTGAAATTTGAGGTTAAAAAGAATAATTTTGTCAAGTTTTCTTTGACTTGGTCAAAAGATCTGAAGTGAATCACCACGAAGTACCAGTCCATATAGGTATATGTGACTTTTTGTCTTTGATATACATATGCTTATGTCTTCTTGTTTGTAAGTTACCCAAGTACCTCTCCCTGATGAAATATCTAAAACCTATCTCCAAGGGAAAAAGAAAGGACTGAGTCCAATATCAAAAGAATGTTTATTGAAGCCAATTTTTTTAACAGCAACTTTATAATAAAAAATAAGATAGTTGAAAATTTATAAACTCATAAAGCTGGGTATAAACACCAGACTAATATAGCTCCATAAATAATATCATATTGTAACCTCTGAAAACTAAGTAGTTAATAGAAAGGTTGATTAACCTGAACTAAATTGCTTATACCTGCTATTATTTTAGAATTTAATAGCTATTCTAGGGCATTTTAAAGATTTCTTTTTTATTTCATTATTTTTAGAAAGAGGGGAAGGGAGAGAGGCAGAGAGGGAGACAGACATCAATGTATGGTTGCGTTTCACCTGCCTCCAGCCACAGACCTGACTGGAGACCTGGTTTGCAACCTGGTTATGTGCCCTGGCTGAGGAATCGAACCTGCGACCTTTGGGTTCGCAGGCCGGCGCCTTATCCACTGTGCTACCAGCCAGGGCTATTCTAGGGCATTTTAAATTATATGTAACATTGTCTGGGATTTTCGGATTGATCTAAGATGTCAGAAAATTCTGATTAGCAACAAACCTTCCACTGTGTCATCACACAACCCTCACAATGCTACTGTAACCATTTCTTCAAATATGACAGAGGGAGGCTACCACAAGTTCTGAATGTGGTTTTTAAATATATATATTTTATTGATTTTGCTATTACAGTTATCTCACTTTTTCTCCCTTTGCTTCCCTCTATGTGGTGCCACCCACTCCTTCCAGTACTACCCCTTAGCTCATGTCTATGGGTCATGCATGTAAATTCTTTGGCTTCTCCATTTCCTATACTGTTCTTAACATCCCCCTATCTACTTTGTACCCACAAATGTGTATCTCTTGGTCCCTGCATCTTTTCCCCCATTTTCCCCTTCCCCCTTCCAGTTGATAACCCTCTAAATGATCTTCATAACTATGATTCTGTTCCTATTCTGCTTGTTTGCCTAGTTTGTTTTTCAGATCGTTATTAACAGTGGTGCATTTGTTGCCATTTTACTGTTCATAGTTTTGATCTTCTTAAATAAGTCCCTTTAACATTTCCTATAACAATAACTTGGTGATGATAAACTCCTTTAAAATTACTTTGTCTGTGAAGCACTTTATCTGCCCTTCCATTCTAAATGATAGTTATGCTTGGATAGAGTAGTCTTGATTGTAGGTCTTGCTTTTCATCACTTTGAATATTTCTTACCAATGTCCCTAACCTGGAAGGATTTTTTTTGAGAAATCAGCTGATAGTCTTTTAGAAACCCCTTTATAGGTAACTCTCTTTTCTTGCTGCTTTTAAGACTCTCTAACCATTGGCATTTTAATTACAATGTGTGTTGGTGTGGTCCTCTTTGGATCTAACTTGTTTTGGATTCTCTGTGCTTCCTGGACTAGTATGTCTACTTCTTTTACCAAATTAGGGAAGTTTTCTCTCATTTTTTTCATGCAAGTTTTTAATTTCTTGCCCTTTCTCTTCTCTTTCTGGCACTTCTATGATTCAGATGTTGATACACTTGGATATATCCCAGAGGCTCTTTAATCTATCATTTTTTTGAATTCTTTTTTCTCTTTGATGTTCCAGTTTAATACTTATTACTTTGTAATGTTCCAAATAATTGATTTGAATATCAACTTCATCCCCTTCACTGTTGGTTCCCTAGATTTTTCTTTATTTTACTTACCATGATATCCATTTCTGCCTGGGCCTTTCTTATGCTGTTGCAGTACCCAATGAGTTCTTTGAGCATCCTGACAACCAATGTTTTGAAGTCTGCATCTGATAGGTTGCTTATCTCCTTTTCATTTATTTCTTTTTTAAAAAAATTTATTGTTGTTGTATTACATCCATCCCCTTTTTGCTCCCTTCTGTCCCCCTCCCGACCCACCCATTACCCCCAAAGTCAATCCCACCTGTTGTCCATGTCCATGGTTCCTTTATACTAGGTTCTTGTCTAAACTGCTCCCCTACCTTGCCTCTGCCTCCTCCCTCCCCCAACCCCGTTCTCCCTGCCCACTGAAGGCCTATTTACTGTATTCATATATTTGGTTCTGTTTTGCTTGTTGTTAGTATTGTTCATTATTGTCCTGAAATGGGTGAGATATGATATTTGTCCTTCACTGAATGGCTTATTTCACTAAGCATAATACTCTCCAGTTCCATCCATATTGTTGCAAAGGGGAGGAGTTCCTTCTTTCTTTCTGCTATATAGTATTTCATTGCCTAAATGTACCAAAGTTTTTTGATCCAATCATCCACTGATGGGCACTTAGGCTGTTTCTAGCACTTGGCTATTGTAAATAGTGCTGCTATGAACATAGGGGTACATGGGTTCTTATGAATTGGTGTTTCAGAATTCTTTGGGTATAGTCCAAGTAGTGGAATTGCTGGATCAAAAGGCAGTTCCATTTTTAGTTTTTTAAGGAAACCCCATACTGTTTTCCACAGTGGCTGCACCAGCCTGCATTCCCACCAACAGTGTATGAGGGCTCCCTTTGCCCCACATCCTCCCCAACAGTTGTTGTTTGTTGATTTGTTGATGATTGCCATTCTGACTGGTGTGAGGTGGTATCTAATTATGGTTTTAATTTACATCTCTCTGATGACTAGTGATGTTGAGAATTCTTTTATATGCCTCTGGGTCCTTTGTATATCTTCCTCAGTGAGTTGTCTGTTCAGGTCCTTTGCCCATTTTTTAATTGGGCTGTCTGTCTCCCTGGTGTTGAGTTGCATTAGTTCTGTATATATTTTAGAGGTCAAACCCTTGTCTGAGGTATCATTGGCAATTATGTTTTCCCAAACAGTTGGTTCCCTTTGAATTTTGCTGATATTTTCTTTAGCTGAACAGAAACTTTTCAATTTGATATAGTCCCATTTGTTGATTTGTTCTTTAATTTCCTTTGCCATTGGTGAAGTATCAGTAAACCTATTTCTGTGTAGGACATCCAAAAGTTTACTGCCTATATTTTTCTCCAGAACCTTTATGGCGGCACTGCTTATGTTTAAATCCTTTATCCATCTTGAGTTTATTCTGGTGTATGGTGTAAATTGGTGGTCTAGTTTTACCTTTTTGCATGTTGCTGTCCAGTTCTTCCAACAACACTTGTTGAAGAGACTGTTTTTACTCCATTTTATGTTCCTTCCCCCATTGATCTATATATCTACTCTTATGCCAGTATTAGATAGTTTTGATGACAGTAGCCATGTAGTGTTGTTTGAAGGCCGGTATTGGGATTCCTCCTACCTTGTCCTTCTTTCTCAAGATTGCTGTGGCTATTCGTGGGCGTTTTTTGGCTCCATATAAATTTTTGAAGTATTTTTTCTATTTCTGTGAAGTCTGTCATTGGTATTTTAATTGGGATTGCATTGAAACTGTACATTGCTTTGGATAGTATGGACATTTTAATGATGCTAATGCTTCCCATCCATGAACATGGTATATGCTTCCATTTATTTGTATCTTCCTTGATTTCTTTCTTCATTGTTCTGTAGTTTTCTGAGTATAGGTCTTTTACCTCCTTGGTTAAGTTGATTCCTAGGTACTTTATTTTTCTTGTTGCTATGGTAAATGGGATTTGTTTTTTCACTTCTATTTCTGTTGTTTCATTATTGGTATACAAAAATGCTTTTGATTTCTGGATATTGACTATATACAGTGGTTTTGCTAAATTTGCTTATTAGGTTGAGTAAGTTTTTGGTGGAGCCTATCGGATTTTGTATGTACACTATCATCTCATCTGCAAATAATGACAGCTTGACTTCCTCCTTTCCAATTTGGATACCTTTGATTCCTTTTTCTTCTCTGATGGCTATAGCTAGAACTTCCAAGACAATGTTGAATAGAAGTGGAGAAAGTGGACAACCTTGTCTCGTTCCTCATCTTAGGGGGAAGCTTTCAGTTTTTGTCCATTAAGTATGATGTTGGCTTCAGGTTTCTCATAGATGGTCTTTATGATGTTGAGGTATGTTCCCTCTATTCCCGTTTTGCTGAGGGTTTTTTATCATAAATGTTGCTGTACTTTATCATATGCTTTTTCAGCATCTATTGATATGATCATATGGTTTTTGTCTTTCAATTTGTTGATGTAGTGTATTACATTTATTGATTTATGAATGTTGTACCATCCTTGCATCCCTGGGATGAAACCCACTTGATCATGGTGTATGATCTTTGTAATATACTGCTGAATCTGGTTGGCCAATATTTTGTAGAGAATTTTAGCATCTATGTTGATCAGAGATATTGGCCTGTAGCTTTCTTCCTAGTTGTGTCTTGACCTGGTTTTGGGATTAGAATAATATTGGCCTCATAGAAAGAGTTTGGGAGTCTTCCCTCTTCCTGTATTTTCTGGTATAGTTTGAGGAGGATAGGAGTTAGTTCTTCTTTAAATGTTTGGTAAAGCCCTGGCTGGTAGCACAGTGGTTATGGCGCCGGCCTGCGAACCCAAAGGTCGCAGGTTCGATTCCCCAGCCAGGGCACATAACCAGGTTGCAAACCAGGTCTCCAGTCAGGTCTGTGGCTGGAGGCAGGTGAAAGGCAACTGTACATTGATGTCTCTCTCCCTCTCTGCCTCTCTCCCTTCCCCTCTTTCTAAAAATAATTAAATAAAATCTTTAAAAAAAAAAAATTCAACTCTGTGTCCATCTGGTCCAGGGCTTTTGTGCTTTGGGAGAGTTTGGATTACTTCCTTAATTTCTCTAGTTGTTGTTGGCCTATTCATGCTTTCTGCTTCTTCTGGCTTCAGTTTTGGTAGATTATACATTACCGGAAATGTGTCCATTTCATCCAGGTTTTCATATTTTTTGTCATATAGTTGTTTGTAGTAATTTCTTACAATCTTTTATATTTCTGAAATATCAGTTGTGATTTCTCCTCTGTCAGTTCTGATTCTGTTTATTTGGGTCCTGTCTCTCTCTTTTTCTTGAAAAGTCTGGATAAAGGCTTGTCAATTTTGTTTATTTTTTCAAAGAACTAGCTCCTGGACCTATTGCTTCTTCGAATTGTAGTATGAATCTCTGAGTTATTTAGTTCTGCTCTGATCTTGATGATTTCCTTCCTTCCTTCTACTTGCTCTGGACGTTGTTTGTTATTGCTCCTCTAGTTCTTGCAGCTTTATGGTTAGGTTGTTTTTATAAACTTCTTGTGACCTTTTCAGCTAGGCCTGTATTGCTATAAATTTCCCTCTGAGGACTGCCTTCGCTGTGTCCCATAGGTTTTGGGCTGTTGAGTGTTCATTGTTATTAGTTTCCGGGAACTTTTTGATTTCATCTTTGATCTCATTGTTAATCCATTCATTACTTGAAAGCATGTTATTCATTCTCCATGAGTGAGAGTATTTTTGTGTTTTCCCCTTGAGATTGGTTTATAGCTTCAAGCCATTGTGATCTGAGAAGATGCCTGATATGATTTCAATTTTCCTGTATTTGTGGAGGCTTGTCTTGTGACCTAACATGTGGTCTATCTTAGAAAATGATCCATGTGCATTTGAAAAGAATGTGTATTTTGCTTCTTTGAGGTAAAAGACTCTGTATACATCAGTTAGGTCCGTTTCCTCTAGGATGTTGTTCAATGTCACTAAATCTTTGGTGATTTTTTGTTTGAAGATCGGTCCATTGTTGATAGTGGGATATTAAAATCCCCTACTATGAGTGTGTTGCTGTCTATGTCTTTCTTAAAGTCCTTCAAGATTTTCCTTATATATTTTGGAGCTCCTATGTTGGGTGTGTATATGTTTACCAGAGTTATTTCTTCTTGATGGATTATTCCCTTAAGTATTATATAATGTCCTTCTTTATCCCTTTTTACGGCCTTCATTGTAAAATCTATTTTGTCTGAAATAAGTATTGCTACTACAGCTTTTTTTTTTTCACGTCCATTTGCTTGATATATATTTTTCCATCCCTTCATTCTCAATCTGTGTCCATCTTTTGTTCTGAGGTGGGTCTCTTGAAGACAGCATATATGTGGGTCATATTGTCTTATCCATTCGGCTACCCTATGTCTTTTGATTGGTGCATTTAATCCATTTATATTTAAGGTTATTATTGATTGATACTTATTCATTGCCATTTTCTCCCTTTGAATCTGTATTCCTCTTTGGCTTTCTCTGTTTCTTCATTTTATTTATTTATTTACTTTTAAAACAGACCCTTTAGCATTTCTTGCAATGCTGGATTGGTAGAGATGTATTCTTTTAGTCTTTTTCTGTTGGGAAACTCCTTATTTCTCCTTCTATCTTGAATGAGAGCCTTGCTGGGTAGAGTATTCTTGGTTGCAGGCCTTTGTTACCATGACTTGAAATACTTTTTGCCATTCCCTTCTGGCTTGAATTGTTTCTGTTGAATAATCATTTGATAGCCTTATTGGAGCCCCCTTATATGTTATGTGTCATTTCTCTCTTGATGCTTTTAGGATTCTCTCTGTCTTTGAAGTTAGCCATTTTAATAATAATGTGCTTTGGTGTTGGTCTATTTAGGTTGATCTTCATTGGGACCCTCTGTGCTTCCTGAACTGGATTAATGTTTTCACTCATCACGTTAAGGAAATTTTCTATCATGACTTTTTTGAACAGGTTTTCCATTCCTTGTTTCTCTTCTCCTTCTGGTATCCCTATGATACAGATATTGTTACATTTCATGTTGTTCTGCAGCTCTCTTAACCCCTCTTCAGTCTTGTTCAGCCTTTTTTAATTCTCTTGTACTGTCTTGGATTATTTGTCTATATTATCCTCCAACTCGCTGATCTGCTCCTCTGCTTCCTCTAGCCTACTGTTGATTCCTTCTACTGTATTCTTCAATTCAGAAATTGTATTCTTCATTTCCTCCTAGCACTTAATGATAGTTTCTATGTCCTTTTTGATGCTGGTGTATCTCTCAGTAAGTTCCTTGTAACTTCCCTGGAGTTGTTTATAGTTTTCTTTGAACTGGCTAAGCTCATTGAGCTTCTCTATCATCATTCTTTTGAATTCCGTATCTGATATTTCATGTGCCTCTGTTTCATTTGATATTCTTTCTAGGGATTCTTCCTTTCCTTTTGGTGATGGACTGATTCTTTTTTCCCTCATTTTTGGTGTCTGTTGTTGCTTGCTTTTTATTTTTTGTTTTTTCCTTGGATTAATCTGCTTTGCTTCCTTGCCTTAGTTGACCACCCATCTGTGTTAGGAGATTTGTGGAGTTCAATGTTGCAGTTTCCCAGATTTTCTTCACTTGTTGTTCTTGGTATGGCCTTTATTTGGGCTGCCTGGTTGTATCCTGGATGGGTTGTGTATGTTGCTCCTTTCTTTTCAGTCAAGATGGTCCTTCTATCCTTTCTCACCTAAATGAGGAGAGGGAGAATCAGAAAGCCTCAAGTATGAGTGAACAGTGTAAGCCTATGTATATAGTTGCTGCATCTGCCTTCCTGTTCACCCTTTATGACCTCTGATTGGTCCAGGTGGAGCCAGGACATGAGGGCTTTAACAGGAAGAAAAGAAAAAAAAAATAGAAAGAAAAAAAAAAAAGAAAAGAATAAAGAAAGGGTTTAGGTGGCTGGGGAGGGGAGGAATACTTAGATTGAGGACTGGGAATGCGTTGTAGCCAGAGAGTGAGTAGACTTTAAATCAAGAGTAGGGGGAGGGTTTTGGGTATTTAGGTAGATTGAGATAGGGGGGGATTAAAAATATGTGAGAAGTAACTTTTGAAAAGGATATGTTGGGGATTAATAGTTCATGTAGCTCTCGGTGTAACTCAGGTGCTTGAGATTAGCAACGATCCATTTCCTGAGTCTGTCTCTTTTTCTTGGTCAGGTCTCTGCAGTCTGCAGTCTAGTTGGTCTTCGAGTGGCAGGGCCTATGATTGTCACAGTCAGAGCTGATTCTGAGTGTCAGACCCCAGGTAGGCTGGGCCTTCAGTAGCCTAGCTGGGTTTTAGGGCTGCCGGTGTTCTGGGGCCTGCAGGGTGTCCCCTCCAACTCCTGGTGGAGGTTACTGCCTGTGATGGGCACCTGGCACCACTGCAGGGCAGCCTGCAACCTCGCTGCAGGTTCCTGTGATGACTGGCCCTGCCCCTGCAGCTCCTGGAGGAGGCAGCCCCCGTCTGCCAACACTGTCCAGCTCCCCAGGGCAAGAGCCAATCCTCCAAGCAGATCAGCTCTCTGAGGAGTCCTTTATGCTGCCTCTGTGAAGCGCCCCTCCCAGCGCCCCTCCCAGCGAGTGTGCAGTGCAGCCTTTGTAGCTAGCAATGGGCGGGTCAGTTGCTCCAGCTACAAGTTCCCTGCTCGCAGTTTGGAGTTTCCACGGGAACCTGGGGCCCTGTGTGGGTGTGCAGGGCTGGGCCTCCCCCCTTGCAGGGGCTTCAAGCTGCTGTTTCCCTGGTGGCCCAGCAGCACTAGTTTTGGCTCTCCCCCCATCCCAGCTGGTGCACTTCCCTGCTCCCAGGTTCCTGCTCCCCGCAGGACTCTTCTCCGACTGTGTCCCAGTGAGGAGCTTCCTCTCCCTGTTGTAGGAGCGAGGCTCTCACACAGTCCCTCCCCTGCAGGAGTTCAATTCCTTGTTCCTTCCAGTGTTTGCCCTCACTGTCCGCACTTCACTGTTCAGATTTCTAGTCACCAGGGAGCCTGGAGCTGGCTTCAGTTAAACACGCCCCTCTGCATAGAGCCGGCACTGTTCAGAGCCGACCTAGTCTCACTGGCCAGTTTGGAACTATCTCAACCTGCTCTCTTGTAGGTCTTTGCTGCTTCCGGGCTGTGCTCCCCTGAGTCCAGATGCTGATTCTTAGGGACCTGAAGATGTCTCTTGCTTGGGAACACCATCAGCACTGCTCTCTACTCTGTCGCCATCTTTGATTCTCTCAATTATTTCTTTTTCTGAAGTTTTGTTGTTTTCTTTCATTTGAGCCACATTACTTTGCCTCCTCAATTTGACAGCCTCCTTGTGTTTGTTTCTATATATTAGGTGGAGCTGCTTTGAATCCCTCTCTTAGTAGCATGGCCTATTGTAGAAAAGACACCTGTCTGGATGAATGTGGCTTCTTTAAATCCTTTGTTGTCAAACTTCCATACAGCTCAATTTTCTGATGAATGTAGATGATGTTTGTTGTGCAATTTACTTGTAATTTTTGCTGTAGTTGTGTATGGAGGCAAAACGTGTTTAACTACACCCCTATCTTGGCAAAGAGTCTCTTATTAATCAACCCATGGATGGCCAGGTGGTCTGGGCAGCAGCTCCTCACATGCCCTGTGCCACAGCTTGATGGTGGTTTTAATAATTACATAGCAGAGGGAACAACACTCTATGTGCTATTATTTCTGTAAGATATAACTATCTCCAGATAGTTGATGTGCTCAAAATATAACCAAAACAAAGCCAATTTACTTGTGTATTTTGGGAGACTAGTGTCTCAAAGTGAGCCTATACTACGTCTCCCACATTCTTATAGACTCCAGTTTTCTTGCAAGAGGCTAGAACCAGGGTCCTTTATTTGGAATTCAATGAATATTTAGAAACCTTTAGTTGTGTCAAAAAATTCAGCTAAGTAAACTTAAAGATTTTAATTAGCTTTGTTTAATGATCCATTAATCGAGCAGCATCCCGTCCAGTAAACAGAAAAGAGCTGTAAAGAGCTGCACAAAATAAAAGTGTTTTTGTTTTTTTAAATTCTGTTTACTTTTTTAGAGAGTGGAGAAGAGAGGGAGAGAAACATCAATGTGTGAGAGAAACATTGATCAGCTGCCATTAATCAGTTGGCTCTGGCACACCCCTAACCAAGGACATGGCCCACAATCCAAGCACAAACCCTGACTGAGAATCAAACTGGCAACCTTCTGGGTCACAGGCCAGCACTCAACCCACTGAGGCATACCAGCCAGGGCCAGAAAAAAATGTTTAATAGGCAGAGAGGGGGAAGAAAAAAAGCGTATTACTTCAGGCATGGTCACCTTCCTATAGGAGATGGACAGGGTCTATCAGGTGGATTAACTTATTATTGCTGACTAGGTCATTCGAGTTGACGGTTAAAGGTCTTCTTCTTGGGAGGGGCTGAAACTACAATTAAGTTGGTTATTAAGTTTTGGTTTGGTGACATGGGCCCAGCACAGTGACTTCATTTTAGACTTTTTCATTTTTTCTTTGTTTTAGCACTCATTACCAGTTAACTTGTGGTATGGTACAATTTTTTTCATCCTAATGTGCATAGAAAAATCTCATGTTTTAACATATATTACATTTGGTCTAATTTTTCCCCCTTTTCTTTCCTTATATGCTTTCTACTACCATAGAGGACTATACAGTTCTAATATGTTGTTGTTATTCAGTCCCTTGAAGGTTTATGGGGAAAATTATATAAATATACACATGTTCATGCAAGCATACCTTCTTATTTGCAATAGTGCTGGGTAGATGCTGAAGTTATTGACCCAAGGAACTGAATTAGGATTTGTGATTGTAGATGGATGCTCTGCAGAGAGCATTTTACCAGCCTATAAGACCTGGGAAATAAGCAAAACCAATGCTCCAATTTTTTCTCCCAGAATTCAGTATTTTGACACCTTAAGCCATTGAGGTTGCTTTGGTGCAATTGCAAAGTTAATCTGGAGCCATTGTGCATACATGGAGTGATAGTAGGCACCACCACCTTTATTTTACATTGTAAAGCCATGGTTTTTATTCCAATTCCAGGTAATTCCACAGAGAAATGGTAATAATGTATGATTATTTTCTACTTAAAGTAGAAAAGATTTCTATATATAATACAAATAAAATACTGTAAAGGGAACACTAATAAATTTAGCTATTAATAAAAGGAAAAACAATTTTCAAGTTAAAAAAAACCATAAGTAAAAATAAAAGGCAAATGAAACTAATGGAAGGTATTTGAAAATTATATTATAACAAAGACAAATATCATATGATCTCACCCATTACGGGACAATAATGAGCAAAACTAACAACAAGCAAAACAGAACCAAGTATATGAATACAAGGAATAGGCCTTCAGTGGTCAGGGGGAAAGGGGTTGGGGGTGGGGGAAGGCAGAGGCAAGTAAGGGGAGCAGCTTAGACAAGAACCTAGTATAAAGGAACCATGGACATGGACAACAGGT